>OX578148.1:73542779-73720279 GCA_951213105.1 Amaurobius ferox
ATTTTTTCATACCATCTTCATGTGATTCTGAATAAAACCTAACATTTTATTTTTAAATATTAACTCATTTTTTTTTTATAAAAATGAAAATGCAAGGAGGCAGGGAAAGAACACGTCATAGAAGTGATCGCACATCAAAACAATTTCGGATAAATTCATAAATAAAATTATCCTCTGCTTTTTTTTATTTTTGCATTATGGTGGCATTTAAAAAAGCGTTTGGCTTTAATCTTTTCTTGTTTATTTCGTAATATTTAGTATTATTTAAAAATGGCTCGTAGGCGTAAGGACACAAAGAACAGCATTCGAAAATTGATTATTTTTCATCATAGTAGTGGTAAATCAGTTCGTAATATCGCTAAATGAGTAAATTTATCCTATTCTACGGTGCAGTATGTGATAAAACGCTTTAAAAAAGAAAATCGGATCGAAAACAAGGTAAGAAAAGGTCCCCCGGCAAAGTTAACTTAACGTGATCAGAGATTTGTAGTTAGAAAATATGCTAAAAATTCACGTTTGACTGCTGTAAAAATTTCTACAGAATTTACTGAAAAATTTTCTACTTCAATTTTACCTGAAACTGTTCGACGAGTGCTCAAATCAGCTGGATTACATGGGCGTTCTGCCCGAAAAAAAGTTTTGTAAATTGCGAAAAATAGAAAGCTTAGGCTTTCCTTCGCAAAATCAATAATAAATAAGCCCGAAATGTATTGGAATCATGTCTTATTTGCAGATGAAAGCAAATTTAACATTTTTAGTTCCGATTGGCGTATAATTTTTTGGAGAAGAAAAAATGAGGAACTTAATCCCAAGGACTTAGTTGGAACAGTAAAACATGGTGGTGGAGGCGTCCTTGTGTGGGGTGCATGTCAGCATCATGACTATGTAATTTGGGATTTATTGATGACATAATGAATCATGCTCTTTATTTAAATATTAAGACAATTTTAAATTATCAGTCCAAACTTTGGGTATTGGAAACTGTTTTTTTTTATCAAGATAACGATCCTAAGCACACGGCTCTCAAAGTTCGCCTCTGGTGTCGCCATAATTGTCCACAAGTTCTGAAAACACCACCTCAGTCACCGGATTTAAACCCAATGAAACACATTTGGAGAGAACTGGGGGTTAGAGTGCGAAGACACGACATTAAAATGAAAAGCGAACGAAAAACAGTAATGAACGAAGAATAAAGGAACATTGATGCTAAAATTACAAAAAAAAACTAGTAAACTCTATTCACAGACGTTTAAAAGCTATTGTGGATGCCAGAGGATATCCAACTAAGTACTAATTTACCGAAATATTACAATATTTACTGTACGTAGAGGTATTTTTAAGTGTACGAAGACTTTTGTGGCGTAACTTTTTGGTTACTTTTTCATTATTAATTTTTCAAAAAAAAGTTTTACTATGTTTTTAAAATATTTTATGTAGTTTCGTTAAGAACAAGTTATAGATATTATTAAAAAATTCTCATTCTGAAATATTAATTTTTATTAATTAATAGAGCAGTATTTCATTGAGTATTTCATTGAAATTCCTAAGTGTACGAACACTTTTGCGAACCAATGTATATATATGCATATTAAATATATATATATATATATATGTGTGTGTGTGTGTGTCCATCGAATACTCAATTTCGAATGTTCGACCTTATTCCCATACTGTTACTACACACTATACGATATGTGGGGCGCGGTAGCCCATTGGTTAGCGCGCTGGAGTTGCACTCGGTAGGCCCGGGTTCGATTCCAGCCACTGCCAAAACTGCCGCCGTGTTCATGCGGAGTACGATCACGTTAAACATGTGGGTCCGAAAGTCCTTCCGAGAGGTTGGTGGTAGGGGAAGGAGGGTACGGTCCCTGTGGATGCCTTCCCCACTGGATTCCGGTCTAAATTGGGTGGCACTTCCCGACCGTCCAAACAGTTACCTTACACCTTTCTGGTAGGTCGGACGGTCTGGGTTTCAACAACAACACTATACGATATGTGTAGTGACAGTAATCGTTCAACATTTTTACCTTAAGTCATCTGATTCTAAATTGATAATTAAAATTGGCAACTGCAATTAATACATTCTCATTCTTTCCCCATCTTACGCGAAAGGGCCATAAACAGTTCATCCGTCCTTAGAAAAGGAGACATCCTAATAGCTTTATCTTGGTAAAAATATTTGAATTCTTTGGGAAAATGACTTAAAGAGATATCTTTTGTAGGGAGAAAAAATATCTAACGGGACTTCCGAATTCCAAGCTAGTTTTTACCCCTCTTCAAACCTGATTAAACATTCCCCTGCCTTTTAATTAATCCCTTTTTTCCCCCACCAGGAATGTTGACTTATGCGAATTTGTCGTCTGCCCTGTTTCGTGGTCAATAAGCAAGCCGTCTTACACTATTTGGTGGCTGTATTGGGGAAAAAATTTCGGAAAACGTTTTTTAACGATCCCAAATTCTTTTTATTATATTTGTTGCGTTCTTTTAAGGAACACAATTAAATTTTGTCTTGGAATGTTGCGGCAAGGCCGATTTTGTAGGGCGTTATTTTTTTTATTTTCTTTTCATACTTACTGTGCCCGGAAGTTGAATTTAATTTCGATTATAAGCTTGTAATTTTTTTTTTCCTTTAAGCACGTCAGAGTGGTTTGTGTAAAATTTATTCAGCAAATATATATTGTTTTTCTGCGTTTTGTAATACTGCTTCGGATGTATTTGTACAATTGATGCAAAATATGCGATAAAATCAACTTTTTCTTCCGGGTAATTTCTTACATTTAGGTTTATTTGGAAATTGAACAGCATTCATATAAAAAAGATTTGAAAATTAAAACTAGATTTCTACTATTACTTTTTAAATACTCTGCCTTAAATCTCGTACATTTAGATTATTTTGGGTAATAAACAATATTTAACATTTAAAATATTTCAAAACTCTATATTTATTTCTTTAACGTTGAAGACCAATGTAATATACAAAGTAAGTAGAGAACATGCAAAATAAACCACTATAACTATTTAGCTTTGCCAATATATATATATATATATATATTGGCATATATATATATATATATATATATATATATATATATATATTCTACTACTTTACTCCACTAGAAGTTTTATGAAAATTAATTGAGCAAAAAAATTACAACATCCTCCTTTAAAATAACAGAAAGTTTCCCAAACACCACTTAATCAAACTCCAGCCAAAAAAAAACCCTTGTCTCAATCATCGTTTTTAATCAGATGTTCGGCGTCCAAAACGGGAAAATGAAAGACAAAGAAATAATTCCGCTAGACTGGACGTGACATAACCAATAAATCCCCCAATAGCTGAAACAAAGAACGGAGTAATCCCTCTACCATGATAAAAAAATAAATTTCCAATGTTCCTGTCACAGAAAACGGGACTAAAATTTTTGATGGGTGGATTCGCATATCGCTCTAAAACGAAAGGTATCTTATCGCTACAACGGCGTTCACTTTAGCCGGAAAGTGGAGTTATTCCGGGCTATGGAGCAGAAACAGACACAGCCTTCAGTCTTTTCATTCTTTTTATTTTCCGCCGTGGACTAAGGACATCTTTCCCACAGATCTTTAGTTTATGCCACTGGAGCATGGTGCTCAGGATTTGACTATCCTCATTGGATAACGGATTACAATGGAAATATGCAAAATGTGTTATCGTTGGAATATAAATAGTTGGATATGCCAGGCCTCAAAATTTGCGGTTATATGCTCTCCGGTGGCGAGTTAGTTTACAATATAGGGAGTACACAATGGCAAACCAATTATTTTTCTCACTTTTTTTTTTAAATACAGCAGAGTCACCATTTATGGATGGCTGAGGAGGGGTCGGCTGTCTGCCTCCCCTCCCCCACCCATGGATTTTTAAATTATAATTTTTATTGCGAACCACATTTCCCTCATTAGAACAATTATCTTGTCCATCAATTTTTTTCCTCCCTCCTTAAAAATAAGTCCCCCCCCCCCCCTCCAATAATTTCTCCAAATGGCATCCCTGAAATACAGTAGATATCGCTTACAAAGATCCCTCATTTAGCTGGATTTCTGATTTAACAAGGAAATTGTAAACTTTGAATTAGTACAATGTTAATAGATGCCTGTCTGGTATGCTCGTTTTCAACGAGAAAAACTTTTTGTTCCCCGAATGTAACAAGCATATAAAATAATAAACCTGAAAATAATAAAAAGGCGATAAAAATCAGAGCAAAAGAAAATAAAATTTGACTTCCATATTTTTCTAATTTAATTCTTTTATCCGGAAGCTTGCTAAATCAGTTTAGCAAAACTATTTATAATTTGAGTTATTGTCAAGTAGATTCAGTAAGAACATCATGAGTCCCGCGACCTTTGCACTTGGAACCCATCTTCTTTCTTAGAGCTTAATTACCCTCAGTAAACTCTCCTTTACAGATTTCTATTTGTCTACCTCTCAGCATTGGTGCTCCATCTTCCGAGGTATTTTTGACTGCAGTTTAAGCCATCATAGGACTGCAAACCCTTTTCAAGTATCCATCCAGAAAAGAAATGCATCACATACATTTTAATCCAAAACAATTTGTAAGAACTTCTATTTCCGATGTGGGGATACGTGAGTTTTCTCACAGGTGCCCCGAAAAGCAAAAGCCTTGGAGAGCAAGAATATTGCCATGGAGATGAGGATCACATCCTCAAAAGACTATAAAAATAATGCGACATAAAAAAGTGGTTACCAATCTATATACTTGCTAATTCACAAAATAACCTAAAAATGAATTTGCATAACCTACTAAGAAGAATTGTGGGTTCAAGTTAAAGGTTTGAATTCCACATTTTAGAAGTTCTTATATATTCTATTTTTTATAATATATACATTTTTTTTTAAGAAAAAAGTGGTTAAGTTCATCGTGTTTCAGAAACCTATGTTTTAGATTTATTTGTAATTCATTTACAAATACATTGACAACATAACTGTTTGAACTATATTAACTGGGATAACCCATAATAAAGTAAATTTTCATATGAAATTAAATTTTACCATTTTTAAACGAAATTCTTTAAATGCAATATCACGCTCCCAATGCTGTGCGATCCTAAAAATATATTTGATTATCGCATAAATGATACGATTAAACGTTTTATTCTACATTGTCAGACAAATTCTTTACAATCTCATACGGGATTCCTGTATTATTATTTGTTGGAAAAAAAAATTCTTTAATGAATAATTTAATAACAATTTTGCAAATTCATTCTTAATGCAATGCTCTGTATTCAAATTATGCATCCGCTTATAATGAATGGCCTTCCTAGAATAATGATATTGATTTGCAGAAATAGAAAAGGGATATTTATCTAAACGTAACAACGTGGATGTGTGCAGAGAAACACCTTTATTGCTTTTTCAGAGATAACAAATCATTTAACAATTGGTACGAAAGACTCCCCTGTATTATCGTTTGATAAGGGGAGAACACCATTAGAGACTTGTTCATTTAAAAAAGCTAAAAATTCATTTGTATTAAAATATTTTTCAATAAATATTTGAACAAACTGCGGTGAAGATTTCTAATTTCACAAGGTATTGCTTATACAGTTTTAAATAGAATTTCATAATTCTATTCAAAAATAAAGTTCTGTATAAAACTCTTAGTCTCTTTTTTTTCATTTTTATAGAATTATAAATATTTTTAATAATACATAGATATTTGCTTATTGACATTTTGAATAAAATTATAATTTTAAAAATCTGTAATACAATTCATTTATTATAGAATTCTGTAAAATATCCATTTAACAGAGTTCTATAATTCTATATATAGTTTACATAGAATTATGTTTGCATATATTTCTCTATTTTAATTTTGAAACAGAATTAAATTTCATATTCTAAAATACATTCTATTTGTAATAGGATTCTGAATATTTTAAATAGAATTACATTTTAATAGAATTCTATATCTGTTCTTTCTACTAGATATAGAATTCTAATAAAATAGAATTCTATAACATGTTTTAAGGAATGTAATCAAATTATAATCCGTATTTTCTAGAACTATTTATCCTATAACATTCAACCTATTAAGATTAAATAACATTCAATCAATATATGCACTGTAGGATTTTTATGAAGATTCTGTTGTATAGAATAATAGTGCTTTTGGTAATAATGAAACCTAATATTTTTTGTATTTATTGAATCTTATAAAAACCTTACAAAAAGTTACAAAGAAAAACTTTATTACAATACTCTAGGGAAACTTGGATATTAAAAGCAGTGAGTAACTGAAATCTGAATAATACTGATTAAATTTTTTCCCGAAACCTCAATTTATAGCAATAATTGCAATTTACGGAGAGATTTTTTTTTATAGAATTACATCCAAATTTTCTTAGTGTTCAGCTTTTAAAACAAATCTACGGACAGAAAAAGTTATCTCTGTACAAATGAAATTGAACAGAAACATCATTGCTCTCTTTCGAACAGAATCCCGTTTAACATTTTGTACAACGTCCCCGATATCATCATTTGATTCTTCTAGACGTATGTGATGGCGCAGAAAAAAAAGAAGACGTCTCCTTAGTCCTTTTATTTACTTCTTCCATCTGTGTTTTTCTACGGCTTCTTTCCCGGAGTCCTCTCTTGGGGCAGTATATTTCTTGACTTTTAGTCGCTTTCCCAGATCCCGGCCCTAAACTTTATCGAGATTCGATTGAAACTTCAACGTCGTCATTTCTTGTCCCTTTCATTAAGCGTAAGTCAAGGGACCGCTGACATATTTTGAAAAAACATGCAGCATCGTGTCTTTTATACTGTTCTGCAGTGTGTAAATAAATTCAGTTATAAATATGTTCAGTTATTATCAATTTCAGTCTGCAGTGAAAAACTATGTTTCCATTTGAAAAATGTTACAGTTTTTTCAGATCACACTTTTATCGCCTATTTATTTCATAACAACTGCACCCATGTCGATTATAAAGTCCTTTGAATCTTCAAAAGAAAATTATTGCGAAGCATTTTTAGGGTATTCAGGGAAAATTGAATATGGATGAGAAAATGCAATTTTGAATGACAGACTGAAAAATACAAATATAATCGAACACATTAAAATTAATAAAAGAAAGTGGACAGGACATATGCAAAGAATGGACGACGACCGAACCACCTAAAACATATACTCTTCCATACACACATACACTCATTTTGTACAATAGATACACTCTTCCACAGAGATACACTTCAGTCGATAAGAGACCAAAACTGAGACTTAAGATGAGATGAAATGACTGTGTAGATAAGATCTTTCATGAAAAGTACCCAAGGAAACGAATAATTTTCTAAAACCCTAGCTGGTCGTTCGAATGACTCCATTAAAGCATAATTTAAATGTGTCTGCCGAATTTCAAAGGAATTGATCAAGGACAAAAAGAACGGTTTTCTATAGTGCTTTTTATATACTAAAGAGAATTAAATCTTTTTTATATATAAATACACAATATCTACGGTATAGCATTGTTTCTAATGATGTATACTAAAACCGTATTTTACCTTTCAGGTTTAATATGAACTGAAAAAAAAAAGAAACTCAGCCAGCAGTTTGCTAACCCCATCGTGGCCTTTGCACCAATATATAGGTAAATACTAAGCAATATTTAATTTATTGTTTCACTAAAGAGATTTTTCTAGTTCATAATGAGTTTTTATAGTATTTTAAAAATATATTTCAAAGATATTGATTGTCTCAAATGAACTAAAATAGTAATTTGCTAAAGTTTCAGGGGAGAGTGGTGTAAGATTATCCATTGCTACATCACGGGGATTCAGAATTTACCATCCTTTCTAAATATTCTGATAGGATTCAGAATTTCTTAACCTTTCTAAATATTCTGCAGGATTCAGAATTTTCTATATTTTCTAAATATTCTGCAGGTTTCAGAACTTCCTATCTTTTCTAAATATTCTGCATGTTTCATAATTACTTATCCTTTCTAAATATTCTGCAGAAGTAAATACACATTCATCAGCAACTTTAAAAGAAAAAAATGGACTGCAACCTTTAAGCAATGTCCTTCTACAAATGTCCTCGCGTTTCACCATTAGAAAATGTTAGAACAATTTTTTCACATCAGGATTATATCATGTTTGACTCTTGGAGTCAAAATACATCGCTTCATACTCAAAGCAAAATAACCGACGCAATTTATATCTGCAATGCATTTACCTTTGGATTCATCATGCATTCAGTTGCTAATTTTTCGAAATTTGGCACACCTAAAATCCAGTTAACCAGATACCTATTAGACATCTAATACCCTATCTACATTTTAAGATTTCTGAACAGAGAGTGCTTGCAGTTTCTTTTGGTGTTCTATACTACCTACGAATGTCTCGCTTTTTTGTCCAAAACAATAATTTACCGTTTTTTGGGGATCTAGTGAGATTTTGTGGACAGAGTATTTCAAACACGATATGATTCGGTGCTTTGGGGTAATTAGTATATAGTGATTTGTTGTGAAAGGGAGTTTCAACTTATTGGATTCGTCGGACAGTTCATCATTTACAAGGAGCTCGAAGCCATATTGGGCTTCAGGTAGGTGATTTTTTTCCTCCTTCCGCGTTCTTGATACCACCTGTTCCTGAGACGAAACATGTCAGCATTTGATTACGTATTTCAAAAAAGTAAGTCTAATGCAGACAGTTTCAAATTAGGTGGACTAGAGATGCATAGTGTAGAGGCTGTTTAGCTGAATTGCTGATTAAGCCTACTATTAACAAGTTTCAGATTCTTTCCGATGAAATTCCGAACGGATAGACATGAAATAACTGAAATATTAAGCAAAAAATTGAGATGTTTTTTAAGTACGGTTCTTCTGATGCCCTAATTAGCCAGGCACTAGTCAATCCTGTTCAGTTAATAAATTCCATCGAATGCCTAGATGGCAAGCGTCCCCGTTAAACGGATGACTACAAAACCGTACTTTTCAAACCGTATATTTTAAAACCGTAGTTTTCTAAACCGTATTTTACGCAAACCGTATTTTTCAAAACCGTATTTTACGCAAACCAAATGGTTTTTCGAAAGTAATGTAAACCATGTCCCAAAACTGATTTAAAAAGTAATAAACACCTAAACACATCCTTCCAAATGTAAGACGACTCCAGTGAAATGCTTTTTTTTTTTTTTGCAATCTTAATTCGAAAATTTGTAACGATGCAGATTCTGCAAAAAGAAAGTAAAAATGGTTTCTCTAATTGCATTGATTTAGTTTTTAATTTTATAGATATATGGCAACATCTATACAATAAATATAACTGTACAGTACGCGATTGCTAAAATTGCTAATAATTAGAAATTTACGAACTCCATGTGTCTATTGCTTAGCTTTTATTTAAAGATTAACTTCCTACGTAACGTATTTGCGAAGGAAATTTAAAAATGCATACTTTGATCTGTAAATAGAAAGATAAATGCATACTCTTACCACTGGTAATAGTAATAAAATTGTCAAATGCCCTATCAACCCAAAAAGCATGGTTGGTAAAAAGCTTTTTATGAGATCAATATGAAGATTCAAACTCTTTTGGGAGTAAGCTACCTACCTGCAACCGCAGAGAAGGCGTTGTTGATTCTACACATGGAAAAAATAGTGAAAATTAAAGCATATTTTTATACTCCGTCACGTTCAGTGGCGGAGTATAAGAAATAAAAATATCAGGGGGAGTTGGGGGTGTCCAAAATATAACTTTCTTACTAACTAACACATTTTAATATGGTGTTATGAAACATAAACATAGATGAAGATCACAGTTTCGAATTACACTCTGGCAGAATTTCAAAGCATTTTAAAATTCATTAAAACACTTAAAAATATTTTCAAAATGTGTAAACTTTTTCTGATGAATGTATCGAAAACCGATACTTTTTTAACTTTCGACACTTTGCCAAACGGCAGATAAACCGATGTTTATTATAACCACGACAATTTCCACAATTGATTTTCTATAGCAACCTCCGTCAGTTTCCTTTGAAGAACTGTTTTTAAAGGATCAGTTTTTATCTTGTTTGTCAAACTAATAAAATCACAATACTTAATTACGTTGTAAATAAGTCTCTCTCTTGAATGTTCTATTCACGCCGTAAAAAAACACCCATTGATGTTTCCGAAGTCTTTGCTAAGCATATCGTCTTCTGAAGTTTTCTTTTTAAATTCTACGCCAAGTATTCCATAAAGTTTATTCTATACTGCGTAAGAATGTCTCGCTTTTTGTCTAAAAGCATCGAATTTATCTGTCATTTTCTCTTTTCAATAAACACTCGCGTGCTTTATTTTCTATTAAAATTTTATCTTTCATAAAGTTTAACTGCTGCTTTTGTAATCTGTTCTAAAATTTTATTTTTGAGTTGTTCGGTATTAGCGCATATTTGCGTAATCATTAATTAAATGTTCAATGTAGCGTACAATGAAGAAGTTTTGAAAGATGTACTTAAACAATTTGCATATCCAATTGATATTTAGATTCAAATTCTTTTATATTTTAATAATTGCAAACTATTATGCAATGTTTAAGGAGAGAGAAAAAAAAATATTGTCTCAATCAAACTCGTCTTCATACAATTGTTTCAAAAGATTTCGAATAAAAAAAAAGGATTTTGCATTTGTTTTATCAATTCAAAAAGATATATGCTTACAAAGGCATTTCATATAAAGAGACTTTTACATAATATCTGAACTTAAATTAAAGTATTTATTTTTCCGTTATACTTTTAATAAAGAATAGGTTGAAAAGATAACTACTAAAATCGAAGAGGAATTGTATATTGATAAAGTAAAACATTTATTAAAAACACTAGTATTTAGACCTGTCAAAGACAGGAAAACTAAATATTAAGTTGCAATATTTTTTTTATTGTTTTATATAATAATTTATTGGCGTCAAAAACTGTCACCTTAAGAAAAAATTGAGTTAACTAAGTTTTATCCTGTAGTCGATGCTATAAATATGCAAAGTTTCAGTTTCGACCTCACCCTCTTACTTATTTTATTCGTCTCCGTTAGATTTTAAATTGTCTCAGTTAAGTTCTGCCCAGTGGTCATTACTAAACGATTCAGCCTTCTGCACCAGGGAATTTCTGAAGGGTCTAGAAAGGCTTGTTATACAACCCACCTCACATTTTCTTCGTCTGCAAGGGGTAAAATAGAAAACCGGCTTCGTTAAGTTCTGTACCGAGTTGATACTATAAGTGTTGAAGACCCAGACCGTCCGACTCGTCCGAGGACTTAGAGCAACTATTTGGACGGCCGGGATACTATAAGTGTGCAAAACTTCATACTATACTATAAGTGTAGAAGACCCAGACCGTCCGACTCGTCCAGAGGACTAAGTATACTATAAGTGTTGTTGTTGAAACCCAGACCGTCCGACCTACCAGAAAGGTGTAAGGTAACTGTTTGGACGGTCGGGAAGTGCCACCCAATTTAGACCGGAACCCAGTGGGGGAGGCATCCACAGGGACCGTACCCTCCTTCCCCTACCACCAACCTCTCGGAAGGACTTTCGGACCCACATGTTTAACGTGATCGTACTCCGCATGAACACGGCGGCAGTTTTGGCAGTGGCTGGAATCGAACCCGGGCCTACCGAGTGCAACTCCAGCGCGCTAACCAATGGGCTACCGCGCCCCGTATACTATAAGTGTGCAAAACTTCATCGTTCTAGGTCACCGGTGGGGGGGGAGGCTTCAAGAGGGTATAGAAAGACGAAAACACATTAGATAATTATTATGCAGATTATTTTCTTCTATGTAAAGAAAAAGTATTTTGTGCGGAGGTTGAGGAAGCTGGCTTTAAATGAATATTGATTACCTTCTTCAATGCGAGAGAACCTGAATCTAAACAGACGCTGAAAGCTTGATTGCGAAATAGCTACCAACAATGTGTCGTAACGCCACCTAGTGTTACAAAAGAGAAGTAAAACAAGATAAAACAATAAAATACAAAAAACCGCGAACTGCAGCGCAGAAAGAGAGACAGAGAGATAAAATGATCGTGTTCATATCATAACTCTGAGAAATACGGTGTCATAGACAAATCATCAACCAAGTTGCTAGAATTTTTATTAATATAAAAAATTTTAAACAAATCTAAATCGAAAACTAAAGAAATATTTTTGAAAAATACATTTTTTTTATTATTAAAAAAATATTTTAATATTTTTCTCATTTTTATTACTGTCATTATGCGATGTAAAGCTACCGCACTAGTTACTGTATTTTAGCCAGTTCACTAACACGGCGTGATTAAGCTCTCATTTGACGTTCAGCTCTAGGCTTGTTGACATTAAAGAAGGAAATCGAAATATATATATGTATATACATATATGTGTGTGTGTGTATATATATATATATATATGCATATATATATATATATATATATATATATATATATATATATATATATACAATACAAATGTTAAGTAAAATATAACTTTTACTAGAAATATTAAAACGGGATATGCCCATACTATCATAAGGCGCATTGCAGCACATACAATATAAGCACGAATATGGATTCAAATGAATAAGAAATGAAAGAAGTAAAAACGGATGGGGATGCTTACAAGGAAGTCGAACGGCCAAGGGGGATTACGACCCCTTGTTCCCGGTTGAAGCACGCTTTTAATCCCAGGAAACGTTCCCGGAACCAGACTCGCCTGAAGCAGTCCTCCATATACCAACGCTGGAAAAGCATTTATTACGACAACAAAGAAAGTATTTGCTTTAAAATGTATGATAAAAGAAAGACCTTTGATGTCAGAATAAACTATATCATCAGCTGGAATTCCAACTTGAGTATAGGCGTACTACGTAACTTAATACTCAATCATCTTAACAGGATTAAAAGATTAAATACAACCAAGACCGAACGCATTATATGCGAACGTAATTTGGTATGTGAAGCGAAAAAACAGCTATATCCGTTACATTTCCTAAAGCATTATTATGAAAAATCATACAAAAAGTATGATCAGGACTTTTATGCAAAATTCTATGAACTATTATAGTTACGTCACGCTGGATGCAAAAAGATTAACTGTGACATGTATCTTAACCGTAACATGTTATAAGGACTTACAAGGACTTGCACGTAATGAAAAGTCAGTGCTGATATGGATGTTATAGGTTGTTTAGACATTAGGCATCCAAGTAGTCTTGCTATTAGTATCGTTTCATGTTGGTGATCTGGGTTTTCAAGTACGTTTTTCAATGGATTGAATTTGGCTTTTTCAATGGATTGGATTTGCTTTTTCAGTGGATTGGATTTTGCTTTTCCAGCGTTGGTATATGGAGGACTGCTTCAGGCGAGTCTGGTTCCGGGAACGTTTCCTGGGATTAAAAGCGTGCTTCAACCGGGAACAAGGGGTCGTAATCCCCCTTGGCCGTTCGACTTCCTTGTAAGCATCCCCATCCGTTTTTACTTCTTTCATTTCTTATTCATTTGAATCCATATATATATATATATATATATATATATATATACGAAACAATCGTCTGTTGTTATTTTATTTGCTCAGCAATTTATGTTATGTTTGCTTTTTTTTGTTGTTATGTACAAAGTCACATTTTATACTTAGATTTGCATTCTGTTCTTTATAACTTTCCACGAACTGAAACCGTCCATTAGCTACGGAGTCAATTATCTTACCTTTAATATTTGAAGTGGACTCAATAGCCTATTTTGAATATTTGCATTCAGCAAACCATTTATTTTTACCTTTTCAAAGTAATTTACTCTTCTCTACATGTCCTATGCTTAATTACCTTGATTTTTTTGTTCCGTTAATATGTTTTAATCGCTAAGTTTAAAATTTTATTAATCCTTCTCGAGTAATTATAAACTCACTCTTAAGACTTTACTATTTGTTTACACACTTCTATATATATTTTGAAAATATTCTTAATTAATATGCATTTTTTACCTGTCTTAATTTTCTTTGCAATTTTTCCGAGTTTAGTTTCTCTGAAGTAAATTCTTTTAGCATGTTTTATTATCAGCTTTATTTTATTTTTTAGAAATGCACAATTAAACATTTTAAATAAATTGTTTTCGTTAATTTAATAAGTGGATCTATTTTACTTTATTTAAATCAATTGTTTGAAGAATCTTTTAAAGTGGAATAGAGTATTTAGCTACTCCGTATATTTAAAGTTTGACAAATACATACTTTCTCTAACAGAATCTCATCTGAACTTGCAATTTCGTCCCAGTAACTCAACAGTAGAGCGTTGGCTGGCTAATTTGGAGAATTCGATTCCCGGTTGGAGTAACACGGTTCTTTACAATGGCGCCCGAACAAATCAACCCTGTAGGTTTATGCAAAGATGTCTGAAATCTGAAAGTGACCCTAGCACGACTAGTACGGATTCAGTGAGTACCGATTTCAAATTGAGAGGATAACGACCACGCAGGATATCAGGCTGGGTAAAAATAGTAGTAGCAGAAGGCTAACCTGAGATAAAAATAGCAGGAGGTGGTCAGTCAAATTGTCAGTTGCCCGGCAATCTGACATTAGAGGGTGGAGAATGCAGCGTCCACTTCGACGATAAGAGCTTGCAATTTCGTCCCAGTATCTCAACGGTAGAACGTGGGCTGGCCAGTTCGGAGATCCAGGGTTCGATTCCCGGTTGGGACAGAAGGCTCTTTACAAACTCTGTAAGTAATATTAAATACAAGAGAGGTTAATAGATTATTTTAGCAAAAATTTCCTGTAATAGATGTTAAACCCGTCATGTTTGAGGTGTATAAAGTTATGTATAAGATTCCCTTCCATCCAGCCACCTCCAGTATTTGAGCTCCTAAAACTTCTGGACACAAGCAGACAACGAAAAGCACAACTTCCAATCAAGACTGTGATGAGCGGATCTTACGCCCTTCCCTGCTACGAAGCACTTCCCAAATATACGTTCGGACCCAAAGATACCCTTTGATCTAACCGTTATAGTATCGGGTTCTCACAAGAGTGTCTGGGTCTTAATCACCACGGGGGCGATTGAGACCCACCACTGTGATGAGCGGGACGAAAAAACGAACACATAACTTACGCAACAATGATCTCAACACCACCCTCAAGAAGGCAGCACCACTAAGGACGCTCAACGCTCTTCCTCTCAGCCTTCAGCATCACCCGTCGGCTTCTAGTTGTGAATTACCGGACTTTATTGGTTTGGCTCACACTGTTCTCACAGGCTTGATGAACACGTTTTTGACCAAGAGGAGGACTATGTGATGACCGGATCTTGCGCCAATTTCTGCTACGAAGCACTTTCCAAATGATACGTTCATACCAGAAGATATTTTTTGATCTAACAATTATAGTATTGGGCACTCAAACACGAGTGCCTGGATTCTAACCCCCTTGGGGAAACCGCTCCCACAATACTATTAATTACTATACGAACTCGTAACAAAACATAATTATTAGACGACCTGCTTAACAAATCGGAATTACTTTAAGACAACCCCATAACAGGACGTGCCCGTCGGTTCCGCGTACAGTGAAATTCTCTGGATTTTGAATTAAAAATATTAAATTATTAATTACCGCAAAGCGACAGGAATTTATTTTTCATAGATATTGACTTATCGTTAACTTGGCGACAAATCCGAAAAGTCCCTAAGTTGGCGATATTGTGCCTCAGGTATAAACAAATTTATTGCTAAACATGACAGGCAGCAAGACAGAAGTATTTTCTTATATAGCATATATGCTTCTTCACCTTTAAAATTTATCTTTTATGAACTAATATCAAAATTCAGGTTGATATATGTAATTCCAACCTTTAAGTTCTTATAATCAAAGTATGAATATATTATATTTATTGTTTTACAACTTTCATTTGAATTATTTAACAATAAAAATATTTGAATAACTGCATCTTACCTCATAACTGATTATGCATGTAAAATAAGATTTTTTCATTAATTTATTCATGTGTTTAGAAAGAAATTTAATTATATTTTCAGAAATTGTATTATTAAATGAAATTAGTAGATAGTTACAATTTAACAAATATTTATTGCAATAAGTTCCCATTAAAATATAAGCAAACAACTTTAGCACAGCAATTTTATAGAGGAAACAAATGTTTATACTCTTCCTCAGAATGGGTTATAAAGATTTCACTAGAATTTATCCCCATGAATAAATATATAAAGTTCTCACCGTAAAACTATTAAATTCACAATTTTAAAACAATTTTATTGTTTCGCTATTTTTTACAGAATTTTTTATTTAAAAATTGTATGTTTTGTGCTTTTTCTGACCTCCCTTAATAATTTTTCTAAACACTCTTTAGTACGTCGTATTAAGAATAATAGAAAACATTTTAGGGTTTTCGTGATCTATAAAACGAAAACCATTAGATTTAGTAACCTAGATTGTATTCAAATGAATCCATATGTTTTCGACCGTGAAATTATGCTTGCAGCAAAATCAAAACACTAATGACATTTTTTGAGAGCTATCATCATTTCTTTTGATAGTTATGAATAATAGGTGCGATTCTAGTTAATGATATGTTGACATAGATGTTGGATTAATGGCTTTTGAGAACGTGATTGTAATTACGAAAGAATTTGCTTTTTAAGCGCTTTTGTTCAATCATTTCCTTATGAATTCAGTAACTTTTGTGATTATATTTATCCCATGCTTTATTAATCATTTTTTCAGAATATATCGAGGACTTTAGACTATTGTCCATAAGTTGAATGGTTGGCTTATATGCTAGTTAAATTAAAACTGAATTAACTCTTTTTGAAGTAAACGATTTAATCTGTAAATACTTTATAACTATTTTAGACTAGTACTTAAGCCTCTTCGGAAAATGAAAATTAACGAAAGAACTAAAACAATTAAACAACATTTGTCTTCAATGTTTAGTATTTATCTTCGAAATTAGTCGGTCGAAAATTTGATAAGTTGAGTTCATTCCGGGATCAATACTATAAGAGCGCAAATAATCTGCCAAGTATCCACAAAGTATCGCAAGAAGGCTTCCGAAGGGTCTGGAAAGACATTACGAACCCCCCGCCATTTTGTCAACTCCTGCGGAAGAAATGAAAAATACTACTTTGTTAGGTTATGCTCAGTGGGCGATACTGACCAGTGCGAAGATTAAACCTTCTACGTCATCTCCGAGTATGTTTCGATCACCCCTTTTGTCAACCTTTTAAGAAGAAACCAATTGTTTTAAACCGTTTTTTTTTTCTTATAATTGTTTGCACCCTGAGTTTACCAGGTGAAGTGCTCAAATTTCTGCTTGGGTTAGACCACATGCAAAGAGTCTTTCTCTTCTTGTTAATTTTGCCACTGTACCATTTACTTTGCGGTTAGCGTTAAGTCTGCGACAGCGACTCTGCTCCTGCCAAAAGACATCTGATTAAAGATGCTCGGAACCTGTACCCGAATTATAAGATCGGAGTGGAAGCTAGCTCTTGCTTTAAACTTATTATGTCGGTCTTCTAAGCACGAGGTCCCGAGTTCGGTCCTGGCAACTTCATCCGCTACAATGATGATTGGACGTTTGAAACACGCAACCTTCTCTCTCCAACGATCTCACCTCTCAACACGAGATGGCAGCACCATACGGAGCCAGAGGCCCTACCACTCCCTTCCTGGTTGACCACGACTGACGTCACGCCCGAGGCACCACGCCTCCCGGCCTTCAGCCCTCAATTGAGTTTCGGATGGGGACACGCGGGGGCTTCTCATCAGGTGGGGGAGTGTGCGACAGCAGACAACTCTGCTCCTGCCAAAAGACATCTAATCAAAGATGCTTAGAACCTGTACCCGAATTATAAGATCGGAGTGGAAGCTAGCTTTTGCTCTAAACTTATAATGTCGATCTTCTAAGCACGAGGTCCCGAGTTCGGACCTAGCAACTTCATCCGTTACAAGTCCAAGCTAACTTCTCTTGCATCATGGCACCGCATACCACTGAAAATATATAACAGATTGTACACTTATGCCATATAGTGGTTCTTATTCCTTCTTCATGGATTCACTATGATGTGGCTAAATTGTAAATACTAGTAAATATGTGAACACAGACCTTATTTGAGAAATTTTAATGACAATGTGTTCACGCAAGTATTTCAGGATATTTCGTTATGCAAATTCAGTTATTCTGTTAGTTCAGGTTTATTTCCACTTTGACGGTGTATAAAATCAATGAAGCATGTGACAGGAGAAACATCAACAAAAATTGCCTATGCTAATTACCGGAGCGTAAAAGCATACAGAGTTACTCCTTAAAATTTTAAATCAGTTTCTGAAATAGAAACAAAAAGCATTCAGAAATTTTCTTGTGACACCCTGTTTCTTGTAGGCAGGCGACAATTTTTACTTTGATCTCTTTCTTCACGCTCTGATCAACTGAAGTGATACGGAAACTTACTCTCATTTCGGTGTGTCACGTGACTAAAAAGACGTGAAAAAAATGTTGGCAATATCTCGTTAAGAACCCGAGTGTAAATGAATCGCGGGCGTTAGTCCAAGAATCGATTAAAAGCTCTGTAATTTTTTTTTTCTATCTGGCTAGGAACTCGTGTGTTTATTTATTCAAGGGGACTGAGTGTTTCAGAACGGCAACAGAATACGTAAAGACGGAGGTTCGGCCAGACACACGATTAACACCTCGCGTTCTGCTTGCTCGAGCGTCACCCTTACTGCTGGATTATATCTCTAGCACGGCCGCTCTTGGAAGTCTCTTTCGTAAGTTCAATTTCTGACTCATTGGCCCGAATAAAGAAATAGACGACGATATTTCTATGTTGCCTTGGCATGTTTTTATGCTCCTTTGTAAGAGGCATTTTAATGACACGAGTTATTCTATTACAATGTTTTTATATTCACTTTTAAACTTCTGGTGAAATCTGATGCAAATGTGCGAGTTAGTTCTTCGTCATGTCTTTGGCTATACATTCGTACTAATTCGATTGTTTTGTTCTGTGTTAAAAAAAACCAGCATGAAACACATCCCTCCTTTAACAGAATGGATATTCCTTGTGAATCGGTGTCTCTTTCTTTTGGGTTTTCTTTGCTGAAAATGGAATAAACATATATTGCTGTTACTTGAATAGCAGAGGAAACTGCTTTAAATTTGAAAAATTATTTTGCCTGTAAAAGGGCAATATTTAAATATAATTGGTAACTTACCAATCATATTCCGCGAATATTTAAATTTGGGATATGAGCATTGTATGATGTAAAATACGGCGTAAAAAACCTCTTATACACCTTGCACGATTCATTGTTTTATTTTACCACAGTTTGTGTTATTACAAAAAGAAATAAAAAAACATTATTAACTTGGATAAATATGAAATAATTTTGAATTTTTATTGTTTCCTCTTTAATGAAAAGAATACCGGAAGTAAAAAATCAAAAGTTATAAAAGGAGAAAATATCTCTGTACCATCGACATTAGTTTAACAGGCTTATATGAACACGCTTGAATTCTGTATATTGATAATGTAGCACATTTAAAACAATCAAATACAGCACGATGTAGATAAAGTCAATTTGTTTGCTTCAGAATCAAAAATATATTGACTCTGCAGTATAGAAACCTACACAAACGTATTAACACTGTTGAAATATAATTACCATTCCACATCCTAACAAAACGCAATTGACGTATAACACTCAAGCCCCTAACAAAACGTATGACTACTACAAAGCTGTACTTGATAACTCGCCAGATGTAACAAACCCAACTGGAATGTAACAAACCTAACAGATGTAACAAACCGAACTCCGAATTTATTAGTCAGTCATTTTCTATTAGAAGGTGTAGGGCAGTTTTTTTTTAACAATAGGGGTTGGATTTTCTTTAGCAAGAATTAATGAGAGGAAGGATATTTCTATAAATTCAAATTACTGAGATATTCTTCAATTTAGCATTTTCTTTAATCTGACGACATTTCTCAAAAGTCGCTAAGTTGGCGATATTTTGTCAAATTTATCGCCAAATTGTCGCCATGTGTGGCAGACAGACAAATATATAGATGCCTATCTGCCACACAAGACGTTAGACAGACAGTTTTTTAATAGAATTTTCGCAACTCATTCATTTAAATAACCATCCTGTTCGTCTGGCCATATGGGAAAGGGAGAAAAACATTCGCAGACTATCTTGAAGCCAAAGCATGAATGAATCACGGGCATCTGTCCAAAATCGATTTAAACCTCGACGGTGTATACGGGAGAGACCATGTGTGCGTGTATTTCAACAAAATTATGCGCTAGGGAATTGCTGGATACCTAACATCAGAAAGTCATTTAATTTATCACTTTATGCTGATCCGTACGTCACTATATGTGAGTCATTCTTTTTGGCAAGTCTGAAATATTTCTAAAAAGTTAACTTGAGAAATTAATGACGAGGACACCAGGTAGGTACTTTCTTATGGGAAACTTCATTAATTTCATCCGTAAAGTAAAAAACAAATTCTGGATTTCAAGAGCTTTTGCAAGTATCCACAAATCAGTTTTGTGAATATCTTCATAACTGAAACAAAACAATTCTATGCAAAATCAAAACGCCTTGTGTTGTGCATATTGAATTGTATTTTCCTATCTTATATCCGTTCTTATTTTGGTTGTACTAATAGCAGGGGGTCAGTGAGTATGTCGTGGAGTGTAATGTGCTGATATGCTGACTTTTGCTATAATAAAACCCATAATCGTAATCGAAGAATGTAACAAACATTTCAGTTTTGCTGTTGTATTATATCCCCCCCCCCCCCCCCGTTCATATATTCCATTCATATTTGAATATGCTAATTATAGCTTATCGTTTGAATTGAAGTGAGTCACAATACAACTCAATGTCCTTATAATATGATCACATTCATCATATTAAAATATGACCAACAATCCGCATGGGCCAAATATTTATTATGATAATTATTAAATGACTATATTTCTCAACTTAGCAGTGATTTTTATTATTTTATCTTAATCCACTTCACTTCAAGCACATTATGACCCTGAAAAATAACATATTTGGCTTAATCTAGCATGCAAATTATTTAGAACTGACTAAAATTCATCAAAATAATTGCGTATTACATATAGTATAACAAATTTAACAATATGCATTGACGTGTTGAATTGTTCTCAACACAGCAGTGTTTTTTTTTTTATTGTGAGATTTAATCCACTTCATTCGAAACACATAATGATTCACAAGTCCTTAGCTTTATCTAACATCCAAATTATTTGCAACTGACAACAAATGCGTCGAAACACGTATTATCAATACAGTAAAACTTCGATTAACCGTCACTCGTTTAACCGTCAGTTTCTTCTATCCGTCATGGTATTACGATATTACCGATTATCCGTCATGGTACAGTAAAACTTCGATTAACCGTCACTCGTTTAACCGTCAGTTTCTGCTATCCGTCATGGTATTACGATATTACCTATTATCCGTCATGGTATTACGATATTATCGATTATCCGCCATGGTATTACGATATTACCGATTATTCGTCATGGTATTACGATATTATATTTATGGTATTACGATAAATTTCTGTACATTACTACTCTTATATTGAAATTTATATTGATCGTTTTGTAAAATTAAATACAATATGTATATATTGTTCACTTTTAAAGGATGTTATTTTCATTTTCGACCCAAGCCCGCAGTGAAATCACATTACTGTACATATGTATTAAGAGATTTCTGTTATCCGTCACAGCCCTAGTCCCGACGGTGACGGTTAATCGAAGTTTTGCTGTATAACAAATTTAACAATATGCATTGACGCGTCTCTTCTGCATACGCTAATTTCACAAGTGACCATTAGCATTCGAAGTCCTTGGCGATTTCTTTCTTCCTTTATGTCTCCCTAGCAAAAACACAACGTGTTTCCATTAAGATGAATTGCATAATCTTTGGGCCGTATTATAATTCCTTTCTTGCTAATTATTATTTCTTTTCTTTAATCGCATTGGTATCTGATGTATTATCATTACTCCACTGTCGTTCTTTATTTGTTCTTGGATGCACTGGCCATGAGGACAATGGTGAAAGATGATTCTGCTGCCACACCTGTATTTCATTCTGAGGAAAATCATTCCCATTCTAGATTGCTCATTTGAAATATGACAGTCGACATACTAGTTGAAGAATTGATTTCGTATTTGAATTGAATATGTCGCCAACTCATGAACCGGTTCCAGCGACCTTGACGGAACCCCGTGACAAAGCCACTGCTTCAGACTTTCACTAATCGTTACTCAATCAATCCGATCGAACTATGTGTTGAGAATCCTAATCTCCTGATTTGCAGAAACCAGTGATCGCAATCTGCAGCTGAATGTATTACATGAGGCTGTTTAGCCTATATTAACAGGTATTAGGTCTTAAGCTTAATGAAAGGACTCATCAAACTTTGCGACAGCACTTTTATTTTTACTTCGATGTTGATCTAAGGAATGCAACTGGAAGATTCAGTAATTGTGGGACAGCCCTGAAGCACCGTGGCTGTCTAGGAATCAATAAGCTATTTTCTGATTCTTCAGTGTCAGAAGCTGTGCGGTAATTACAATGCGCGACATCTCGGTCAGTTATTTACTCGTGATCTATAGTTAGAGGTGGATATTACTCTTGTTTTTCATTTACCTTCTGAATCTAAAAAAAGAATATTTTCTGCGTACGGGGGAAAAAAAAAGTATAGCATTGATTAACGTGTTCCTGCGATGAAAGATTTTTATTTCTGTAATGATAAATGTGATTAATAAAATTGATCTACTTCAATGCTTCTTTGAAAGCGAAATTCGTATATGCACCGAAAGCATATAACTAGTTCGAATAGTTTTGGATTATAAGGATTAATCAATTATATATATATATATGGATTTAAAATGTAATACATAATGTAAAAGGTTTATCATCGCATTAGCAAGTCAAACAGGGTGCATTTCAAAGATTATTAAAAATATTAATGATAATCAAATATGTATGCATGTCAATGTAGGAACATTTGTTCTTAGCTTTCACATTGGGCATCGAATGGCTTTGCTTTATTTTCTATTGAAGACAATTGATTGAAGTCTACGTCATCCGATATTTTTGGGTCCCTTTAGGGAGCAAAGATATTTAAAAAAAAACCCACTAGTTATTGTAGTTACTGTATGAAGATTCAGAAATATATTATATACGAATTCTTAAAGCATAAACTTGAATTTGTTTGAGGAGTCACACAGGTTATCAGAATACCTACTTTTGACATTAAGATTCTAAACTTTAAAGTTTAGATTCCTAGTAGTCTACTAGGAGTCTAACTCCTAGTCGCTCCTAGTTCTACTCCTAGTATCTTTCCTAAATATAGCCTTGACCTCGCAGCGTCGTGCAGTTTGAGGTCGATATTTAATAAATAGTAAACCTACTCTGTTCCAACGCTGACATGTTTAGTATAACCGGCATTTTGAAAATTGTTTTTCTTTCATTTCAATCACATATTATTCATTGATGGTCTGTAATAAGTACCAAAACGTATAGCGAAACCGATGACTATATTGTGGACATAAATGTAAAATGCATAATTTTATCAGTTTAATGAGAGAATTCGCTAATAATACCATCAACAAATCTTCAAAAATGGCATTGTAATGTATCATTTTGTAAGTCTAACAAACAAATATATCCAACCGCAGAAGAAATGCACGTATGTCCCTTGTAAAAATCATATTCCATAGGGTCTTTCACGTATGTCCCTTGCAGTTCATGTTTTCATTTCGCTTTTCCGCAATGTTCTCGACTTTGCATCAATACAGCGGATTTCGCTGTTGCCAACGCACGCAATGCCGCAGAAATATCTATTTCCCTTTTGCAACATCCCGAGAAGATTATTAAAAGAAATGAAATCCCGTCCCCCGGGCAGTGAGATTCTTTTCTGATGGCAGAAGACACGCTTAAAAAATGGCGTTATCTGTCAGCAAGGTTTTCCTTTGAAAGAAACCAGTCACGCACCGGAAAACAAAGCAATTGTTGTTTTCTAATAGATCCGCCGATGCTCATTACTGTGATACAACTAAATATAAGGATCCTTTTGAATTATTAATTAATATCATTATTACTCACTGCAGGCCATTTCAAAAATAATGTTTAAATTGTGAGTAATGGTCTTTTTCAGAAACATTTTATGACCGCAGTTATATCTTATGACTTTAATAACGTTGCTCAGGGGCGCCGCTTAATTGAATCCCGATTGGTGAAAAGTGTTTTTGAATCAATAAAGCGGTGATTTGGTTAACCGGCGAAAATATAATCATCTCGCTGTAGTATTTTAATTTTTTATGCACTATATATTCAAATTTAAATACTACGTAATACGTACATACAAACATAAATTTAAAATTATGTAAGTACTAGTGGATAGTGTTTCTTTCTGGCATACATCCCGGGAGGCGACGCCCCTCTCCCAGAGACATTTTATGTTAACCTAGTTTCTATTTATATGACAGCATTTCATCCCCCCCCCCCCTGCCAAAAAGTCCTAAAGGAAACACTTCTGGTGGAGTCCTTTTCCTTTAGAATTCTGTATGTTACTGACCACGATATTTAGACTTTTGATATGTTTGGCATTGATTACATTTAAAATAAGTGTCAAACTTTATTTAAATTTCGTTTCGCCAAATATAAATCTAAACTTGCATATTAAAGTAACAGTAACACAACACAGGAAATGTTAATAAATAAATGCTTGACCTTTATTTTGCAATGACATCATTTGTTTTAGAAAAAATATAGTTATTAAATAACTAAATCACAACATAAAACGCTGTGCAAATAAAATGTATAAAGCAAGCGATCTATTTGGAAATACTCGGATTTCCGTCTTCAATGTGAGCAAGACTGGAATAGAATGTCTGGAAAAGTACATATAGTAGTGCGGTGGTGCCACCTAGTGTGACGAAAGAGAAGAAAAATGATAAAATGTTGAAATTGTGAAGTGTGAGACATAAACGGAATGAGACCGAAAGAACGAAAAAATAGTTGAGCGTGATCATGCCACAACTACAAAGAATATGGTATCATAGATCATCATTAACCAGATTGTTAGAAGATTCCAATAATTTAAATCATGACAATTTCATTCATTTGAATTCAGTATTTTAATATGTGATTTAGAATAGAATATGCATACGTTTTAAATAAAAATGTGATGTTTTAAAAAATTAATTGTATCATATATCACTTATATCAGGTAGAATATTAGGTGGAGCCAAATGTTGGACATCTAGAGTTATTAGCTTTGGTAAAAAGAAATTCATTGAAAATATGTACCATTGAAAAGATGCAACTTCATCGTTCCTTTTAATATAGTATTTCGATAATCATTCTTTTCCGCATAGATGTGATGTTACGAACAGATTTTATTTGGCAGATGAGGAAAATAAAAATAACTTGGAGAAGTTGCCTCTAAGTTTAGGAACTTCGATTCGTTAATAACGTTAATCACTTATGGCTTCTTGCCACCATATGAGATAATTCTAAATGCACAATGATAACACCTCCGGAAAAGAATCAAGCATTAAACAAAGGGGAATAATTCAGCCAACATTAATTTTTCACGCCAAATTTAAACGAACCTTTTCTAATCGTTATGAGCCCTCTATTAACAGCAATTATCTAGCTGGCGCATTCGTGAGCAATGTCTGCCAGAGGATGGAAAAAAGATTCTGAACCACTGAGCAATCAAATAGTAGTTAGATATCAGTCATTATAACCAACACTTACGAAAAGAAAAGAAACTGTATAATCTGTTTAATGACAAAGCTGCGCTTGACACCACCGCAGTTTGGGGGCCCACCCGGCTGGAATCAAAGCTCCGCCCGGGGCTGGAGAGTCTTTTTTCATAAAGTGTGCTTGGGGACCGATTAAAGATCTTTGATTGTTTTGTCTTGGTGCGTGACTCTGCATCGTTCTGGGAGAACGTCTAACTGTCAGACTGATGCCGTTTTTTGAAGCGTGTCTTTTGCCATCAGAGAAGGATCCTTGGAGTTCTGATTTTCTTTTATTTTAATAGTTTTCTCTTCTTTTTCTTTTCTTGCAGACGTTGCGAAAGAGAAAAGGTGTTTCAGAGAAATAGCGTGTTTAGACAGTTATTTGAAGGTAATGGATGAATCTGGTTACATTTGAAACATTTATCTTAAAAATCTATAGAATTACAATCAGAGATGACTATCATTCTTGGATTAAAAGGGACATTTTTCATTTATCTTTTTTAGCTTGTTCTTTCTGTCTTTCTGTTAAATGAAAGAAAAAAAAATCAGTTATCTCCTTTTAAATGCTACCTAAATTAATCTTATTCGGAAGATGTTAAACTGTATCGTAATCGGACAACAAATCACTACACATATTCTGCATTGAGAACAGAAGCACATTTTGCATTCAAAATTGGTCCATATATGATGATATTTAGACATTGCACTGCACTCTTGGGTGTTGTAAAGCAGGACCTTACTGCCCCAATCTGGTCCCCCCCCCCCCCGGGGCGACCACCCTGAGATGGTGGTGTCGCATGGTAAACCCATGAGCCAATATTTTCGGGAATGCGACCTAGAGTCTTCTTATTTATTTTGGGGGTCAGCCTTTTCGTTCGGCCATCTGCACTCGAAATAGAAAACCTGGATGTCGAAGCTGCTTTGGATCTCGGATTCGTACCGAAAGATTTAACGGGCGTCCTGTCCTTTTCGGAAGGGTCATAGGGTCCTCGGCGACTTTGAATTAGTGGCCGAAGGAATATCAGTTTCGCAGGGGCTTGAGAAGGGGCTTTTTGTTTTTGGAAGGCCTAAAGCCAATGGCGGTGCTTTGGGGTCAAGGGGTTAAGACCCTGAATCCAATGGGATGTTTGTATGCGCCTCAGGGGCGTGTTTTAAAATCTTGGAGAGAGAGAGTTTTTGAGAATGAAAAAGAGGAGCAGGGAGAAGTTTTGGCGTGGTGAGTGAGAACAGAGACTCCAGCAGCATTGTCCTCAACCATGAGAGGCTGTTCATTCAGCGAATGCTCGGTGAGTTCCACATTTAAGGGCCTATGCCTGATTTGCATATTTTCTCTCTCTCTCTCCGGATTTAAGGATATTTAAAATATTGCATAGGATTGTTTAAATTTAATTTTTAATTACCATCTTTCACATTTTAGTCTATGAGACTACATATACGTTTGTAATTGTTTATTTATTATCTTAAAGGGGTATACTTTCCATTTTGAATATTTTGAATCAATTTTGTTGTAAATATTTTATATAGCGTAAATAAATTAATGTTTGTAAATACACACGGCCTTTTTCTTCTTCGCGCTCTTACCGGGCGTGTCCTAAAAAGGAAGTTACCTTAGGACAAAATAATTTGGTGCCTTAGACCAGATATTAATTCAATTTGTAACCTAAATGGAAAGAAAATTTTAATTACTATGGAAACTTTTGTCTACAAGGGAATTTTAATAAAGTGACAAAGATAACAGACAAAGTACAAACAACAAAGAGTAAATTTTTAAGTTTAATAAATAAATAAATA
Source organism: Amaurobius ferox (assembly GCA_951213105.1). Lineage (NCBI taxonomy): Eukaryota > Metazoa > Arthropoda > Arachnida > Araneae > Amaurobiidae > Amaurobius > Amaurobius ferox. The sequence continues at coordinate 73,570,384 of OX578148.1, forward strand.
AATAAATAGGCCTTTTTAACAATTGTTGAGAGGATATATAATTTGACCTTAGGCACATATTTTTCTGCGGGCAGAATTGTGTGATGTTTGGGATTTAGAGTGTATATTTCTATATTTTGGGGATTGAATTAGACCGTTTGGGTGATCAACAAAGGGTTTTTTTTTTTCATCTTCTGAAGACACATATCGTTGAAAGGATTTATTTAAAAAAATAAATAAATAAGCAAAAAGTATTTCATTTTTTTTTTGTATCTCTTAACCTTTTATTCAATAATATTTTATCGTCTATAAAGGGTACTTTCCTACATTCACTTATATTTTACTTTTGTTAAAACACACATAAATGAATAAATTATTCGGAATAGAAAATTGATAGGTTTGTTAGGTTACGACGAGGCTCAAAAGGGAATGAATTTTTGTATACAATAATTTTCTTAAATCGTTACACGTAGTACTGTAAGTGACAGTTGCCGGCATATTTTCTGAACGCATGGAGATTTTTTTTAGTTTCTATGGGTAGTTTAGTAAAGAAAGGTGAGATTTGCTAGTTTTTTTTTCCTTCGGGTATGTTGAACGCTAACAAAGCATTGGAAGATAAAAAGTTATAAAATGTAGTTGTGGGAGAATGCAGTTGGATAATAATTTCACTAAGTTAGCATTTTTAAGTAGTGTTTCTAAAAAAAGAAAGAAAAGAAAGGAAAAATATATGGTGTTTTCTCTTGTGATTTGGTTTTATTGTTAGGGTGTTATCTCTTTACCTACATAAATGGTCATGGTTAAATATGTATTTTTACAGTTAATAATAGGTTAGGATATAGTGTGGTTAGAATGATAGGGGTATTTTTTCATGATAGATGGAATGGATAAGATATAAAATTGAAGGTGAATGGTATTTCATTTTATAAAAAAAAGGGGGAAATTTATATTTTTAATGTGAGGATAGTGTTTATTTGAGGAAAATAAGGCTTAATGCATAAAGTGGTGAAAGTATTAATAAAAAGTGTGATAAAACCCTTTTTGTAGAGTAAATAAAGGAAGTGAGGAAATTGGGAATAAGATGTTTTTGTTTAATGAAACAAAATTTTAGCACTTAGAGTAAATTTTCCCTTCGAAAGTAAGAAAAGGATTTTCGTTTTATCAGGCAAAATTTTGCGAGGTGTGGTTTTTTTTTTCTGAAAGGTACACGTTTGGGAGATATTTTGGTTTTTTTGTTCATACAGACTAGAGAATAAATTGAAGAAAGAAAAAAAAAAAAGAGTTTTTTTTTATGCAGTAAGACACTGTCATTTTGAGATAAAGTCAAGTTTTAAGCGACGGGTTAGACATAGCTAAATGAAAAATTTTCGAATGGGTTGGAAACATTCTTTTTTTGGCAGGGAATGTATAATTTTCTGTAACTTGCAATTAATGAGATATTTTAATGTGTTGGATGATTTTGATTTTTTTTCTTTGAATAGAAAATTTTTAGTTTAGATCATGTAATTTAATTATGAAAATTTTGTGTGATATTTTATGGTTTTTAATTTTTGAATTTCATGGTATATGAAACATGTTATTTAACGCAAAGTTGCCTTTGGCAGTAAAGTTTTTTCTATGTAAAGGAGTAGAGTTTTTTTATATGTAAAGAAGTAAAGTTTTTATAGCTAAGAGAGTAAAATTTTATACATTTTTACGTTCATGTTCATGCATTTAGAAATTTTGCATTTTGTTTTAAAATGTTTTGTTCTCGGAGGGAGAGAAGAATAAAGTGCATATTGGCTAGGTCTCTTGGTGGTAACTTTGCCGTCACTAAGGCCAGTCTATATATATATATATATTGTATTTTGTATATAAATTATTATTAATACTGTTGAAGCAGTTTGCACAGCACGAAAACTCCAAGGTGATGCGCACGGAAGGTGCTATATGATATGTTCATTTCAACAATTTTCATCTCGGGTCAGCAGGTGACCGGATGTTGGCACATGCCAACACTATATAAACAATTTTGGATGACTGACTACGGCATTTTAATATGTCGTACAGATCAGAACAGAGTCAATTACTGTGTTGGTTCTCCTCTATGGACGGGGTGCAGAAGATTCCTCCGGTGTTTGTTTTTTCCTCTACGGACGGGGTGCAGAAAGTGCACGATACCACACGAAAGAACTGTGTCCTGCACTGTGCGGGGTGACTGCGGTTTTCTTCAGTACTGATGTTAAAACTATCACAATACGCACACTCGTCATAAAAAATATGTAGAAAGAGTTACACAATGAGTTTCAGTCCTTGCGGTTATAGAGCGGTTTTTTCATCAGCCATGGTTCAGTTTATGCCAAGTACAAGGCGTATAAACATTTATAGCCACAGACGTGCCTTTCGTTATAAACAATTTCCATGTATCAGACTTTGTATACTGAACAGGCAATTACACGTTTCCTTTGATTTCTACCGTCTGTTTTCTACTGTTTCCGTGATTTCTACTGTCTCGTTTTACAATGCATACATTTACACGTTTCCAGTTTTCTACAGGACAGTTTTCTACAGTTTTACATGCTCCAGTTATATATACTGGGAAAATTTGCCCACGTTTCCACTTTTCTACAGTTGTCCACGTTCCAGTTTTTTTACGGTTCCAGATTCCAGTCAATTTATACGGTCAGACAGCGGACTTTGTGTTTCATGTGTGGTTTTCTGTCTACGGAGAGGTAAACCAAACACACTCTCATCTATACCTGTTAAACAGCTACTATGGTGATAAATTTGCAAAACTTTGTGATGGACAATTTGCAAAAACTTTTGGAATACAAAAAGAACGAAAAAACATGATCAGTGAGAAAAGTAATGTAGTTTGAGTGACTTTGTACAGCCTTGTGCAACACAAATAACAGACTTTCTGATTTGTTCCTGAATTCATCAACTTGTTTTATATTTTGATTTTATTGTATTGTGTTTATATTGACAATTGTTTTTTTTTTCTTTTATGTGCAATATGATGTTTTTTTTTATGTGTTTTATTATACAGGAGGAAACTTCTGTTTTCAGAGGTTGGTTTCTGTGTGTTTGGAAGGAAAGCAGATTACGCTCCAGCACATTTTCGATTTTTCTTTTTGATTTTGATTGTAAAATTTTTTTGTATTTTGATTTTTTAATTTTAAAATTTTTTAAATTTGTGGATTTTTGATGTTTTAATGGGGAAATGGAGGTAATTTTTAGAAAGGCGTATTGCATTGGTAATTTGCTTAATGTTTTTGATGGTAAATTTTTTAAAAAAAAGTTTTAAATTTTTGAAATTTTGAAATTTTAATTTTTGGATTTTGGAATTTTTAATGGGGAAATGGAGGTATATTGTCGCATGGTAAACCCATGAGCCAATATTTTCGGGAATGCGACCTAGAGTCTTCTTATTTATTTTGGGGGTCAGCCTTTTCGTTCGGCCATCTGCACTCGAAATAGAAAACCTGGATGTCGAAGCTGCTTTGGATCTCGGATTCGTACCGAAAGATTTAACGGGCGTCCTGTCCTTTTCGGAAGGGTCATAGGGTCCTCGGCGACTTTGAATTAGTGGCCGAAGGAATATCAGTTTCGCAGGGGCTTGAGAAGGGGCTTTTTGTTTTTGGAAGGCCTAAAGCCAATGGCGGTGCTTTGGGGTCAAGGGGTTAAGACCCTGAATCCAATGGGATGTTTGTATGCGCCTCAGGGGCGTGTTTTAAAATCTTGGAGAGAGAGAGTTTTTGAGAATGAAAAAGAGGAGCAGGGAGAAGTTTTGGCGTGGTGAGTGAGAACAGAGACTGCAGCAGCATTGTCCTCAACCATGAGAGGCTGTTCATTCAGCGAATGCTCGGTGAGTTCCACATTTAAGGGCCTATGCCTGATTTGCATATTTTCTCTCTCTCTCTCCGGATTTAAGGATATTTAAAATATTGCATAGGATTGTTTAAATTTAATTTTTAATTACCATCTTTCACATTTTAGTCTATGAGACTACATATACGTTTGTAATTGTTTATTTATTATCTTAAAGGGGTATACTTTCCATTTTGAATATTTTGAATCAATTTTGTTGTAAATATTTTATATAGCGTAAATAAATTAATGTTTGTAAATACACACGGCCTTTTTCTTCTTCGCGCTCTTACCGGGCGTGTCCTAAAAAGGAAGTTACCTTAGGACAGGTGGTTCTGAGATGTTGGCTCTGTAGCCTTGATTCTCTGACTCTGGGGGGCATATTAACCGGGTTACCTGGTAGACGATGAACTGTCCGTCGAACCAGCGAGTCTATCAGGCCTCGACTCTTCCGGGTGTCCGTGACCACTGGACTGTGCCTATTCATGGCCTGAGCCAAGGTTCGGATGGTGGCTGGGGTCCGATTTGGCGGGTGTTCTCTGGACCCTGCCCGGTGAATGATCCCGTCGAGAACGTGGCCCTCGGCTGCGGCTTTGCTGAAAGTGGATTTGGCCTCGCTCCCTGGCGAATAATAGGCGTAAACCCAGCGGTCGCCTCGCTTTGGGGCTTTAACCTGCCCCAATCTGGGGTCGAACCACCGGCGGATCTCCGTACAGGCCAGCCGGTGCTTTCCCAGTTGAGTAACTGGAACAGAAGTGCAAACTCTGTCGTGGAAGTGGACTCTTCATCCTCCTTCCTCTAATGTTAGAGTGATGTTCAACTTGACAACCTGACTGGTTATTATTACATTTGGTTAGCTCCCTGATACTATTTTTACTCTCCAGGTAAATTTCCTGCTTGGCCTCCCTATTTGAATTCGGTACTCAATATCCCAGAGTTTACTGAATCTGTGCTAATCGTACTAGCGTCATTTAACCCCACCCCCCTAACGTCATTGCACTTATGCAGAGATCATTTGTTTAGGTGCCATTGTGAAGAACCTTGCTGTCCCAGATAAGACTCGGACCACGGATCTTCATACTGACCAGCCGACGCTCTCTCAATTGAGCTACTGGGGTGGAATTGTGCATTGTTTGCAACATTGTTTTCATTCTATATTTATAATTTCTGGAGCCAAGCGGGGTGCTTAAGTAAAAGATCCCAAGGTTAACTGTTGTTGATTCGAGCAAAAACAGAGTTGAGAAGTTTCTTGATGTAGAACCTTTACAACACTTTTCAATGAGAACAAAAATATCAGCAATCTATTATGACTGATGTGAACAAAATCTAAATTAAGTACTCTATTAACATAGATTCTATATCTGCATTTCCATTCAATTTAAAAATCGCTGAAATTTACTGTTATTGGTTTGAACAAAATCAGTAGTGTCTTGATGTAGGACCTTTATCTACAAAAAATTTTAGCATTAGTAAAATTATGTGAAGTTTCTATTGTTGATTTAAGCAAAATGAAAGTTGAGTAGCAGCTTAATGTACGACCTTTATCTGTGATCATTTGCCCGAAAATTACAAAATACCCGAAATTTACTATTCTTCTTTTGTAAAAAATCAGAGTTCAGTATTGTTTTAATGTAAGGTTGTTATTTAAAAAACTTTTCAATATCAATCAAAACATCTTAAGGTTGCTATTGTTGATTTGAACAGAGTTGATTAGTGTTTTGATGTAGGACCTATTTCAGCAAAACTGTGTAATATCAATCAAAATAATATCTCAAATTTGCTATTGTCTATACAAAATAAATTCTGTAGTCATTTATTGATCTTAGATTCTAAAATTCTGATTCAGATTGGAGTTTTAGATTTTTCTCTTATATACATGATTTAAAAGGCAATGTATAATACATGATTTAAAAGGCATACAAAAATTCTTAATAGTACTTACGAATTAATATCAACTATTAACATATGGGCAGAAATATGTTATTAGTTTATTGTATTCTAAACTGGATTTGTCCAGAATGCCCAATCTGGTATCTGGTTTTGGTAATTAGTTACAACAGAATTGTGCAGTCAAGCCAAAATATGGATAGATATAAGAATAAGATAATCTAGAATAATTTAGTTGCAGGGGAAAATTCCAAAAAACTCGAGAGCTACAGTAACAAAGATGTGCAATACAATCTAAATATGAAGTAATGCAATCCAAATTAAAAACCTACATTCCTCTCATGATTGTAATTTTAATCATTTAAACAAACTTGTAACTAAAATGAAATGTTTTTTGTTATTGTTGTTGTTATTGTTAAAGGCACCCACAACTGTCATTACTGTGCAATCAATATACGTGTATTTAATTAAATTTTAGTTTTCTTTCATTAGTTAGTACATTTATTAGTTATATAATTTTTTTCATAAATAAGTTCTAATTCCTTGGCGAGTAACTTAATCACCATAAAGAAGGCCGTCGGTGTTTAACAAAAGAAAATTACACTAATTAAATTATCCAATAAAAATCATTAAAACTTCACAACTTCGTTCTATTATTACGTTCTATTATTCGTACTATTGTCTTCGTACTGCTATTTCGTTCATACAACATTCAAGCCTATACTAATGATATGCGAGCAGTAATTACGTCAACTTAGCTTTGTAGCATAATTTGTCACTCCTAAAATAAACCATCCGACAGAAAATTTACAAAATTAATGTCATGCTAGCAAAGGCAAAACTTATTGTAAACGCTCCCTGAACTTAAAATCGAGATCTACATTTGTTGTTTAGATAAACGAGATCTCTAATGTGTTGGAAAAATTGAGGGGGCTTAAAAATCCCTCCCATCTAATGGATCTCGCCGTCAGCTGAATTTGTTTATACCACTTTCTATTGATCACCCCTCATCCCTAAATGATGCCTAAATAGGGATGGGAGAGAAGAGAAAACTTAGAACAAAAAAAGAACAAAGAAATAAGAAAAGAATTTTCCTTTCCCATATTGAACGCTCCTTGAAAAGAAGGGGGGAAGAAGCAGTGGCTGTCAGAGAAAACGAATGCCGCTCATAAATTAGAATAGGAACATATCCCCCCCTTTCTCGGTGTAGGGGGCATTATGCAAATGAGATCGTGTCAAGGAAATAACTCCCTGACCCTGCCCGGGGGTACAAAACGAGTTTCTTTTGCTAGAAAGTGGACATGCGAAAAGGCTCCAGTTACAAGTGATGAGTTTTTGTATTTGTATATTCTGAAAGAAGTTTAAATGGAATTAGAAGTTTCACTTTGTGTTTTGATTAGAATCAGAAAGATATATCTATTGAGCAAAATAGTACAGATTCTGAGTAGTCTGGTTTTTGATGTAAGCAGATCTTTCGTGAGAAGGGTGACTTCTTATATGTATTACTATCTCCGAATTAAGTGATATTTATAACTATTTTTATACTTAATTAAATGGTATTGGTGTTAATTTTTTTTATTTATAAGGTGGGCGTATTTATCTAATTTAATGACACAATTCAGATAACAATTATCTTACGAAAAAAATACTAGTGGAGTAGACATGTATAAAATTTTATATCCCCCCCCCCACACACACACACACACACACACGCGCGTAAATTTTATAGTAAACATATTTAATAAAAATTTTACAATAAGCAGGTATTGAAAATTTGTTTTCTAATAATAACGCTGGTTTATGTATCTAATTTGGTGCCACAACTGAAACAAGAATGTATTTTAACATACGAGCATATTCAACATGTTTAAAATTTCAGTTTTCCAGTAAATTTGATGCCGTGACCCTGATTTTTCGACTGGCTGTCCCAATATTTCAGAGAAATCGTGAAAACTAATACCTTTGCTTACAATTTTAATTCTGTTTAGAAAAATATATCAAATTGTATAATTCGTTTCGAAAAATAACTGTATTTGGTTTTATTGTTCTTCTATTACAACGAGCAATATAACACTTTTTTTCTATAAATTAAGTCTTTTGAAAACATTTTGAAAACAAGTATAAGTATTTACATTTTGATAATGCTTAAATTATTCATAGACATTTGCATATTTTAAGAACTGTATTTTTTCGAATTTATTCACTCTGTGCATCACAATACAGCCTTTTGTCAATAATTGCAACTTATCAATTTTAATAAAAATTTCGATGAATCGAATTATATAAAGAACGCAAAAGAAATTAATTCATTGAAAATTTAAGTTATGTTAAGTTCATTTTTCATTCTACCAGAACTCAATATTTTATCCACAAAGTTCATATTCATTGCTCTTTAAAGGCTGTTTTATCACGTAAAAAGCTATTAGTTGTGAATATTTATATTTTCTTCCACTTAATTCATTTAACAAATACCGGCATCGCTTCAAGATGCTTTCTGTTCAGTTTGCAGAGAAGGATAGATAATTGTTAAAAATTTTAAAAATTCAATGTTTAAAGACTTTTGCAAGGGAAATTTTTGACTAATGGTAGCTTTTCATAATATTTAAAACTAAACTGATTTATTTTTCTTCTTCCCAGATATCAAAAATCGGGTTATAAAAATTTGATAAAATTCCATTTCCAAGAATTGAATGCTATTGTTTTAAATATAGCAAGATTTCCTTTGCATCGAATCTCAGTAGTACAGTTTCCGGGTTTTTATAAATTTGATCAAATACGCTTAATTAAATTCTTCTTGTCTATTATTGATTGCAGAGCACAGTAATACGTTCAAATTCAAGAAACATTTCTGTGAATTCGAGGATTATTTCAATGCTCTTCAAATGCAAACACTTAATGACACCCATATTAAGTATATAGTACGAAACAATAGATTTATTTACTTTCTAAAACAATTTAGAGTGCATTTTAATTAGCCACTTATTTATTAGCAACCAAAATCATTTCATTTTCAGAATTTTTCTACTACAAATGTATTCACTGTAACAACAGAAATTCATATTCTTCATATTCTGGAAATATTTCTCTTTGTGCTCTGTGTATTGCATTACATCCTGCAGAATTTTTCAACAAAATAATCTTGAGGCCTATTGTGAATTTCTGCAGCATTGTGTTTTCTATTATCCCTCTTTTCCCATGATTTGCATCATCTGAACATGTTATTTTTACTAAAAAAATCACACATCACTAGTAAAATCACACATTATTGAATTCCAGTATTACTTCGAAGATTATATTCTGCCTATTGTTAATTTGTTGTCATTCTTCTTCGGCACATTGTTTACATGCTTTCTTTTTCTCTTATAATGCTGCAGATTACTTCGTTCCCTATAAATTTTATTCTCCATTGCGAAATCTTTCCATGTTTCTGGGATTTTCAATTCCGCATTTCTTCCTTTATTGTAATACCTCGATCCTTTGATGAATATTTTTTCCCTTTTATCTTTTTTAATTTCTACCTAAGTACGATTATTGCAAAAAGAAAGTTATTTATCATTCCATGCTTTCAGTAAAATAATTACTTCCAGTCATTTTTACTTTCCTTATATACATAATGTATAAGGAAAATATTGTGACGAGGTCGAAAATTCGAATTCGAGTTTTCGAAGAGAAGGCACGTTTCAATCATCCCTGATCACGAATCGAACATTTTTGAAGTGATGTGTGTGTGTGTGTGTGTGAAAGTGTGTGTGTGTGTGTGAGAGAGAGAGAGAGAGAGAGAGAGAGAGCCTGTGGAGACGATATCTCACCAACGAATGGAGCGATTAGAATGAAATTTGGTACAAAAATCACAATCCGTGAATACTGGAAGTCTATTGTTTTTAAACGTAATCGAATGTCCAGAACCCCCCTAAATTTTCGAGTGAAATTTTGAAAAAATCATCAAAAAATCAAAACCTTTAATAAAGTTACGCAAATAGACATTTCTTATGTAATTTTTCCGTAGAAAACGATTGACATAAATTTTAGAACGCTAGCATGAACCGTTCTCGAGATATTGTCCATTTTTCAAATAAATTTATCAAAAAATCCCATAAATTATAAAAAAATATTAACTGTTGAGAAATATATTCACTTGTCATATGTAATATCATGCGACAAATTTGGGGACATCATTCTCGTGGATCTAGCTCGTTCCATTCATGAGAAAAGATACTTTGAGTAATACTTTTGTATTTGAAGGCCAATAGTCATTTATCTGCTATAAGAATAACTTATTTCTCCGTCCATAACGCTTGGCGAGATTTTGGCGGAATGTCGCCAACTTGGCGACTTTTAGAAGTGCTGCCAAATTAACGAAAATCTCAGCAAATGGATAAAAATGACGCTAAATCAATGAAAATGACGACTAATTATCGAAAATTTAATATCTTGGAAAGAATATAAGTATCTATTATAAGAAAAACCTATTTTTTACTGTAAAAGGAGTAAATTCATTGCATTATATAAGGAAAGACATGTGTTGCCCACATCAGATTTTTTTTTTAATATTCAATCGTATTTTTCCTTAAAGAATTTATTATTTTCTACCAATTTGAGACATTCTTAAAATTCATTTATCAGAATGTCTCAAAATTGTTCGAAATATTCTCTTTGATACTTGTAAATAAAAATTTCGTGAGTGCAAAATGTCTAAATTTAGTATTTGAATACTATACTGATTCCGCAATATTTATATCCAAAACATACGCTTACTCGCCAATCAAAGATTAAACAAAATCTTAACTTAAGTTGTTGAAAACTAAACAAATCTTTCTAAAATCCAAATTATTGAAAGCAAACATTATATTTTTCTAATTTACATTTATGAAAGTAAACAAAAGATCTTTTTAATTTTAATTCTTGAAAATTATTCAATAGCTTAAATTTTAAAACATTTTAAAATTGCAACTATTGAAAAAAAAAATAGAAGATTTTTAATATTTAAAGCTGCTTTTTTATTAAAAAGCAAAAAAAGCTTTCTCACGATTTAAATCAATCAAAAATGAACGAAAAATTTTCAAAATTATTTTTAATGCATAAATTGACCTTGATTGATTTTACTTATTTAAATCTCTATTTCCACCATTTCGTTTCGTTATTGTTTACCTTGTGTTTAGTCGCCGCTTCATAGCAACCGTGTAGTTTCAGATCGGCAGGAAATGAAGCGTACCAAAATGGCAGCGCTATTCAAAACCCACCTACAGAGGTCTGTATAAAACACAGCAAACAACTTTTAACATGCATTCAAATGGTTCAAATTCCACTACATTAAAGATGAATTTCACTTTAATTACCATCTTTCAAATGTCGAAAACCTTCGCAAAACACCAACATTACAATTGTCAATGACCAAGCTACTTTCATCCATCCAGAATAGTTTTAGCTGCCATTTAACAAATTCCTTAAATCAAAAACACGCCCGAGCATGTTGGTTCCTTTCCGCATAGCCGCACCCAAACCGTATGATTGGCATCTGCGGGTCCCGTCGTGATTTGCCTGAGGCCTCTTTTAGTTGGGTCCTTTTCTCACGCAGGATTAAAGTCAACAGCCCATCGTTTCTGCTGGCCATCGAGAACATAATTAAGTAATTTAATTGGGAAATACAAATATGGCAACAACCCTAGAAAATTTGTCAGAATTTCGCTTTAAACACATCGTAATTGAATGCAGTCATAAGAGCAAAAGTAAGTATTTGAATATGTGTTGAGTAATTTGTATTTGGTTTGTTGGGAAAGTATTTTTTTTTTTCGATTAAGCGTTTTCAAAAGAGACTTGCTCGTATTAATTAACCTCTGGCACGGGGATCATTAAGTTGACAAATTTGACGGTTTCATTCAATAATTTTTTTATTCAGAGAAACAAAAGAAAGTTATTAAGGAAAAACTTAATTAATTCACAAACATTTTTGAACGTTTTTTACATGAAAGTTATATTGGCTATTTGCTGAAAAAGAAAAAAATTAAAAAATTATTGAAATAAAGAGGGAGAGCAAAAAATAAAATAAAATAAAATTACTTTTCTTTTCGTTTTCATTTTTTCAAATTAGAAGATTTTCTAATTAAGAACTAATTTAAAATGTGTGTTGTGCGAAAATCATTGATGACTATTCACTGGCTCACCAGTCTGGGATAATTAGTAAATGGATTGATCCTTTGAAAACGTTGCAGGAAGATATTTGTTCAAAGCATGAGTTACACTATCATCAATTGTAAAAATCATCAATCAAAACTATAAATCAAGAAACTTTGGACAATGCAAAACAAGGTGATTGTGAAGTCCTGTTTAAGTATAAAGGTCTATAAACACCTGGCCGTTGGATTTGAAGACAAGTACACGTATAGATTGAGTTAACAGAACTCCGTAGGTCTCTTCTCTCCGTAGGTCTATTCTCTTCCACATAACTTGGGGAAATTTTACCTCAACGATATTACCAGTTTCTCTACTTCTCACCATCTCTTTCATTTTCACCCATCTCTCTCATTCAAAATTATTCATTTTTTTTAAATAGCTCTGGCGTAATTTTTTTTAAAAAAAAAGTATTTGTGACAAGGCTTACTAACTACGGTCGAGAACACTATCAACATCTACTGAGGTGTTAACATTATCGATAGCTTCCCCTCCTCTCCCTCTTCTCTCACTCTCTATCACACATACTCACTCTTTATCACACACACTCACTCTCTTACACTCTCTTTCTCACTCCTTTCAATTCACACAATATGTTACTCTTCAATTTAAAAAGCCTGAAAAGAATTTTTCGATTGATACCAAGTTTTACAACGTATCCCCTCGAGTTACGAACTTGCCCCCCCCCCCCCTCTGATTACGAACACAAGAACTGTATCACGGCTATTTTTTACTACAATGATTAAGACTGTTAGGTTTCGTGTTCATTGAGCCACAAATAACCTATTTTATGCTTGATTATGTTAAATTTAGTCAAATTTAAAAAAGTCAATCTAGTCTAAATTTTTCGTTTGAAAAGTCTGGATAAAAAGTTTCGAGAAAATCCATTAATATTTGTGGCAACTATCGTTTACACAAAAAATCCCTTACAGTCAGACAGACGGACTAACATCACTTTAAAATAGACAAAACGTGTTTATGAAGTCCTGAAACATATATTGGCATCAAAATCTCGAAATTGACAATTTTCGTGAAAACAATACTATACTATGAGAAAATGTTTACGATTGAAATGAAAGTGGTGAAATTAAAGGACATAAATCACTACAAGAAATTATAAATAATAGAATATTATTGTATGGTAAATATTCTTTAATTTGGTTGAAACTAAAGATTTTGTTGATTCTATTCTGAAAAGAGACACGTTATTGACAAGTGTTGAATCCGAAAAGTTAACGAGAAATAAAAAAATGCTCAATATTCTTTTTCTTCAAATGAAGCGAGTTCCGGTCGAATGTTAAAAAAAAAAGGAACGCGTTAAAAAAAAGGGAAAGAGTTAAAAAAAAATAGAACGCGTTCAAAAGAAGAACGTGTTCAAAGAGCACTTCCGAAAACAATCATTCACACACTGCAATGTGACGGATTCACACACAACAGTGTGTCTGTCACTCATTCCCACACAACTGTGCTAATAAGTTACCGTATAATTAATTATACTGCGTCTTAATCAAATTGACTTTTATCTTGCTAGTTTCTCCATCTAATCTTCCCTATTTCCACCTCCTAGAATTATTTAATAAACAAGTGGTCGTCTTCAAGTATTTGGCATGTCAGAATCCTAATCCCCACTCAGTAATTTTCCCCGAAATCTTTATTGAAAAAGTATATGCTTGCGGCTCACCCCATACAAAAAGGTCTGGCAGAAAAAACCCGCCCAAACCAGTTTTCCCAAATAGAATAACCATGTTCATTATTTTTCGTTGAGTGAGAGGTTTTGTTCTGAGCGACCCGCAAACAAGTTCGGAAAGGGGTCAGCAGCAATTCCTCCCACATCTCTCTCCTTCCTTTTGTTCTTTTCTCTAAATGATTTTTTTGCGCTCTCTCGATTTCTCTTCTTCCTATCCATGGATTGGATTGTAGTATTTGGTTGGAATATTGGACATCATGAGGAGTCAGTAGCGTTACCCAATCTGAGAGGACATGGTTTCTCCTCTCCTCCTCCAGGTTTCTCACGTTCCCGTTCCCGTTTGTGCTTCTTTCCAAGTTCCCTTTTCACAATAAGCCGAAAGTGTTTATTTTCGTTTTAATATGTGAACATAAAAATATTAAATAGTACAACAAACAAATACCTGCTTCAGATTTGGCAATAGAAGTTACTATAAATGTCAAAACTTAGACTACAGACACCAAAAGAGAAAGAATTGAAGAAAAGAAAAATAGGAAATTAAGCATTACCATGTTTTATGAGGCTGAGGCATGAATATGTGTATATATATAATATTAGGATCTCTGATCTATATGTTGTAATTTTAGCTCTATATAATGCTTATTTTACTAATCAATCTATTCAAACAACTTTTATCAATTTTCCTAAACTTCTTCACTTTGTTCTTTTCAAGAATTATATTTTTCAAAGAGATAAATTATGCTTACAAGTGTCAGGAGTTTCACAAGGTGGTTGCAGTAGCAGTATGTTAGCTAATTTATATCTTTATCATTACAAACAGTCTTTTACTTCAATAGATTATAAAATTTACAGATATGTTGATGATCTGACTTGTTTAGTATTTACCAAAAAAACTATGTCATAGATATAGATTTCTATCCAAACAATTTGGAATTAATTCCTAATGAAGCCATTATTAGTAATAACATTAATGTTTTGGATTTAAATCTAATTATTGAACCTACTAATGGAGTAGTTATTAATGTATTTGATAAAAAAGACTCTTTTAATTTTAACATTAATAAAATATTACCATTTAATTTCTGCAACTCGATTCAATTGTTTAGAAATATTATACTTAATCAACTTTTTAGAATTTATAGATTATCAGATAAAAAATTTCATGCTATGCATATAAATAATCTAAAAATTACTAGCACCTTATATAAATATCCAGTATATTTAGTAAATGGTATAGTTAAAAAGTTTGGATTAGCTGAATATTCATGAAATCTCTTCATAGTATCTTATAATAGCCAGACATCAGCATTCTCTTGTATTAACATTACATTGTATTTACATCCCCTTAAACACAAGCCTCACTGTTTTCGATTATATTATACGCCCTATTATTCTGCAGTTCTTACTGTAAAATATCACCTTTTATTGCCTATTAGCATTATTGTTATTTATTTCTCACGACTGACAACAGTAGATCTCTACTTTTATCCTTTGCGATTGGCAACACTGGTCTCTTCATTCTAGGTTCCATTGGTTACAACATATACAGAGTTTTTTCCAGGTTCTCTTTTATCCTTTATAATTTTTCCATCTTTATGTGTGTCGGTCAAGTTATTAGACTTTATGGATACAATATATCTCTTAATATCAGAAACACACATTTTGTGTTCATTTTGACTAAATACTTGGACTTGAAGAAGAGTTTTTTCAAAATGAACAATTCATTTATTTAGGTCTATTGCTTATCCACGTGTATAGCTTTAATGCTTGGATTTTATTTACTTTTCAATTATCGATTCCATTCCATTGATATTTGTTGATTATCTTCAGCTTGATGACTAAAAATTTGCATTTTTTTTTACCATTTGATTGGTGATTCTCTATTTAATACTTCTTTTTATTATGTGGGCATATTTTAAAGTTAGGATTTTTGAGTTGCAACCTCTCTCTATTCTACCATTGGATTTTCAAATATATATATATGTAATAATAGTTTGAAATACATATATATATATATATATATAATAATAGTTTGAAATATATATATATTTGTATATATATATATATATATATATATATAATAAAGATATAATATGAAAATACAATGATAGAATAGAGATAAGTTGTAACTCATTAATGCCTAACTTAAAAAATACCAACAACTTAAAAAGAAGGATAAAATAGAGAATCATCAATCATTCAATTTTAATTATATATATGTGTGTGTGTGTTACTAATCGGATGTTGTATTTACATATTAGTATACACTTAACGTTAAAAAAATCTGTAACACAAAAAAAGTAAATAAATAAAGCCGAAGCTGTGAGGAAATATTAAGGATCCCCCCCCCCCCTTCCCTATATGAAATAGAAAAGTCCTTAACTTTATTATAGTTTATTATGAAACAGGTTTGGTCTTCCTAAGCAAATTAAAATATCACGTTGTACAGAACATGTAAAAAAATTAATGAAACACTTTTAAAATTATTATCGTACCTTTGAAACTGCTTTATTCTTAGCAGCATCCACAAGCGCCCTTTATCAATGCCATTATAATTTGGGAGAGGGGAATCAGAAACCTGCAATTTATTGAAAAAGTAACTATTTGAATATGCAAATAATGGTACTTCCTCGTGTATATAAATTGTAAGAAACGACAGAGAAACTGATTGCATCGAAGGAGGAATTTGACGTTAATTAGGGCAATACAGCAAAAGGCAAGCGAATGCATTTCAAAATATTATTTAGCACTGCCATTGTAGCAAGAAATAAAACTGGTGTTTTGAGAATTTAATTTTTAAAAACTTGAAAAAGCAAGCCTGAAGAAAATATATGACTGCAATTGTTTCGAGGGTTTTTGTGTCCTCTTCTTCTCGTCAAAAACAGTGTGAACTTAACACGCACTAAAAGCAACTAATAAACCCTCCTCCCCAGATTAAAAAAAGTGTGATCTTAACAACCACCAAAAAGCAACTGACAAATTGGGAGTTGTTTCTTAACAGTTGCTAAAATCACACTATTTCTTTTACGAGAACAATTCTAGTCAACAAATATTTCTATGACTGCATTTTTTAAGTAAGAAATAGAAAATCATACTTCAATTGTTATTTAATTTTATGTATAGTTTAAAGGGAGCATCCACTACACACAATGCTCAGAAATGTAAAACATTTAAAAAGGCAAAAAGAAATGCAAATTAAAACAAAAGTTTTAATAACCAACCTCTGGCCATTGCAAAGACTGTACCACATTCGCTCATATAAATCTAGGTAACATTCAAATACAACTTTTGAGCCAGAAATGAACTCAGAGATAAACTTAAATGTAGTACATTAAAAACTTCAATTTAACAACACAAAATTTCAAAAATGATTTGTTTCTCTCGCAAGTCTTCAAATAAAAAAAAAAGTTAAGTATATCAGTATATCGCAAACACAGTCTCATTTGAAATTTAAAACAATAGCCTTCGCGGGGAAAGGCGTATTAAAAATCGGAAAAAGTTCCCTCCATCAAATGTATCGTTTTTTAAAAGGAAATACTTGGCATTTAATGACGCAACTTTTAGAAAAGAACTTCGCAGCGAGTAAAGTAACTCACTGCCAGCGAGTTTTAAAAAGAATTTGAGAATTTTCGAGAGACGGAATAGCAGTAATGAATATGAAATTTACAAATTGAGAAGACTCGGAATTACATGACAGCGGGGGAATTTTAATTTCGTTATTTCTTAATTAGCTATCTATCCAAGTTAAGCTTGAGCGATGAGCTTTATTTTTGTTTATCTGTTTAGCCCCGCGCGTCACCAAGAAATACCCTGGTACGCTGGTAATTATAACTGTCTGTAGATCTTTTGGAAAACGCGCTAATTAGGTGATAGTTTTTGTTCCGAGCGGAGTTTAATTTTCGTGACAATGAGCTAGGTTGTACTCAATTACGAGGTTTGCTTCGCAATGAGCGAACAGCAATAAGGAGGTATTGAGCGACTGCGCGTGTCTCTTCTACAAGACACAGCTGAAATTTGCAATTAAATGATAAAAGTTTAATGAAACAGTTTTGATTGACTATGTTGGGAGACAAATTACTGGGAAGATCCTTTGTGTTTTACATTCGGGAAAAGTTTGCCAAATCCTTAGGATTTGGGAAATATTTCAGATACTGTTGTTCTTGTGTTCCGGAACTTTTATTGAAATGCATAATCCGGAAAAAGGAGGTTATTTGAGAAGTTTATAGGAGTTTAAATTAAATAGCCGTCTTAGGCGATAATATATTATTTTTCGGAGTTTGATTTTAAATAATAGTTTCCAACTGATTATCTATTTCCCCAACGAAGTCTATGTTTGCATTTCTATCTACCTGCCAGTGGTGTACCAAGGGTGGGTGTGGAAATGCAAATATCTCTTACCAGTACTCCCACCAATATTTTTATAGAAATGGATAAAGATAGACGGAATGATTTGACCATTTATAAAGATGACCGACGGAATGAATATGTAAATATGGAAGTGTGTTTAACAGAAATTTGCGACGAATGTATTTCAAAATGCAGCTTACAAATGCAATTATAAATGAAGATTTAAAATGTTAGTTGATATTTTCTAACTTTCTTGATATATACATATAATTCATTAATAACTACTAATACATAAAATATTAATAATTGTTTCAATTAATTGTAAATAACGTTTTACAGTTACTGTTAAGCCAGTGTTAATTATCAAATAAGTGTGTGAGGAAAAATATTTTCGAATTCGAATTTTCGACCCCATCACCATTATTTTTTTATACATTATGCTATGCATGTAGAGAAATTAAAAACGTTATTTAACAACAATCAACAAATTGTTTGGTGTCGAATTTCTGAACATTTCATGTGCAAACAAACGTACCTTTCTTCATCCAAATCCTACCCTTTCCATTACTTTTGTACTTTACGACTAAACCTTGAAAAGATGCCTAGCACTTGCTTAGCATGCTCAGCACGAGTCCAAAATCTTTTCCAGAGAAGTGGCCGGCTTAGCTTTAATAAATGGCACCAACGGATAATGGGGTTTCCTCCTCTTCGTTGGAATGCAACGTCCGGCGCCGGACAATCCGCTTATCGCCTCTCTCTTTTTTTCTCCTTCCTTTTTTAGGGATTTTTATCTGACCGCCACCCCAGGGGAGGAGTGAAAGGGGGCACCCTTTTACTTTTAGAATTTTGCCACTTTTTGCACAAAATGTTTTTTGTGAGGTGGTAAAGTAAGGGATGTTGAACTGAACTAAGGGGGTCATAGGACTCTTCTTAAAAGGTGAAAAAAATCCTTCATATTCAAAATTTTATCTTGCACAATAAATCTTATGTCAAGCTGGTTTTGCTTTGCATATGTCTTCTGTAGCGGAAAATCTAAGCTTCTGACAGCAGTGAAATTCGATACTGGGGTAGCTGAACACCCTGTACAACAGACATCAGCGAGATTTTTTAAAAACAATTCGAATTAATATTAGTTATTTTATGCTAAAGCTTCATTTTGGGTGATATTCACAGAAATCGGTTCCTTAGCGATTGAAAATATTATCACAGAAATTACAGCTTGACATCATCGCAAAGATCAAATGTTCTAAATTGTCATTTTATGTTGCTGATAGTTTTCAACTTAACAGAAGATAAATAGAATTCACACACATATTATTGTACATATAATGACAAGTAACTTCCGATAGAATAACAGTCAAATAATTATTTACTTTAGCAATTTTTCGTTTCATTATCTTATAATTATATTATTAGATTTGCAGCATATTTGTTATTTGTGCAACACATATACGTTTTATTTTCTATAATGTAATTCCCATGTGTTGTTATAAATAATATAAACACCACAAATAAAAACAGAAGATAAATAGAATTCACACACATATTATTGTACATATAATGACAAGTAACTTCCGATAGAATAACAGTCAAATAATTATTTGCTTTAGCAATTTTTCGTTTTATTATCATATAATTATATTATTAGATTTGCAGCATATTTGTTATTTGTGCAATACATATACGTTTTATTTTCTATAATGTAACTCCCATGTGTTGTTATAAATAATATAAACACCACAAATACTGCTATTTTATAGAAATGATAAATTTCACACTTATTCCATTTTATTTGTCCCCGTTTTTAAATGACCAGAAAAGTATTTTTCTCGCAAAAGATTTTAGAAATAAAAACATACTTTTTATTCTTAAAGTCTTTCATACTCTTTATATCGTGTGTATGCTGGTTATATGTTCATAATTTTGTTTAGACATTTTTTTTAAACCTGTATAATATGCAATGATAATTCTATATTTATTTCATCTTATCATTTTATTATTCATGACTACTATTGTTGCTATAAAATGCTCCGAGATTACCTCTTAATCAAATTGCTGATTATTACTTTTTTTTTTTTTTTTTTTTTTTTTTTTGAAAAAAAATCCGCAAAACAAAATCAAAACAAAATATATATATATATATATATATATATATATATATTACATTGATTCGAAATACACTGAATTGCACTTTAAATTGCATTACGTTTCAAATTATTAAATTATGATCAGAAGTTAATAATGCGCTTTATAATATTTTGCAAACTTTGTTTCGAAGTGATAAAGGAAATTCGGACAATTTAATAATTTCCCTGATCTCTCCAACGTGAAAGCTCGACACAACTCAATTTCAAAGCGTTTTCCGCCTTTTAAATATATATGTATATATTTAAATAAAAAAAAACAAAATGCACATGCGATTACGAACATTTCGGAAAATGGTCGGCATTATATTGCATTACTAGACTCCAGAAATATTTTATAAATTTTCTGTTTGCGAACTCTATAAACTTTCAAAATTTGCATAGTAATCAAATTATCCGTTCTCACTCAGTCAAAAGATGTCATTTGAAAGCGCATTCGTTCTCCATTCTCCGAAACTGCGAAAGCATAACATAATTTTAAAACGACACTCATAATTTCTGCTCCAGAGCCATGAAAATATCTTTTCAATGGAATATCGACCTACTTTTGTTAAATAGAAGAGTTATTCCTTTTGTTAGGGAGTAGAGTAGAGATTGGAAGATGAAAGTGATAGATGAATGGCAGAAATAGAGCGATGCGGTAGATGTGGAGATTCGTATTCTCTATAATAATACAAATTATCTTTTTAAAATAACATTCTACATTTTACGAATGTTTTGGGAAGTTCCCATAAATATATATATATATATATATATATATATTTTAAATAAAGGTTTAATAGGCAGGATACTTATTTCCAAACATAGGGATATGATTATGGATATTACTTCATGTACATAGCCCAACTTAGCCTAACTGGGGCCTGGGGCAGACATTTCTCTTAGGGGCCCCTTTCACCTCTCAGGATTTATAAAATGACTATATATATTTTTTCAAAAACATAATTGCATTCTATAAAAAAGTATACAAAATGAAGTTTTTACATACTTTAATGGAATTTAAATTATTTGCAACTTTCTCATCATAGCCAAGAAGCCAACATGCTAAATTACTGCGATAAAATACTAAATTAGTGCTGTAAAATGCTGAATTAGTCCGGTAAAATGCTAAATTATTGCGGTATTGTGCAAACCTATTCCGATGGCATAATTTCTTTTTCTTCTTGAAGAGGTTGTTAATTCTTTGATGCTGCAATTGTTTAATTTGGGGTCCCTCTGACATGGGGGGTCCAAGACAGCTGCCCCGCATGCCCCTGCATTAGTCAGATCCTGTTCATGAAGCTCATCTATACATTTACGTTACGGCCAGGAACCTCTTTACTCATTCCCAGATGTACATACAGCGGTTGTTTCAGACCCCGTAGTCCCAAGGGACCAGATTTTTAAAACAACCAGCTCTAACGAATTTTAAAATTTGCTTGACCCATTAGATTAACTACCAAATAAATATAAAAAATGTTAGATTTATTTAGCGGTTTTCTCGGCAATTTATTCAAACAGGCTGTTAATCTAGTATCTCTTTTGCTGGCTCAAAAGTCTAACCGTCAACCGTCCTAATATAAACGGGGAACCTTGGTCTACAACGGTTACGCCGCTTACCAAAGAATAATGGAGGCTGTACTGACAGGCTGTACTGACAAGCTTTTCATGTAGATTTCCATGGTTTTCCAAGCATATAACATAAATACGGCTCAGTTCCCATAGAAAAGTATCCATGAAATGCAACCTTACCTTTGCATTAACGAAACGTCAGGCTCTTGTCTAAAAATCAGTCTTTCCCTCTCACATAAAAAGTACTTCCTCTCTTAAATAACTTTCTTATTGCAATTTTATTTTATCATTGGATACAACTTCAACAAATTTTGTCAGATTTCTCTATAAGTGAGTGGATATATATGTAAATAGTAAAATAAAATAAATATCAATACTTTATATTTCATAGTTCATGCCAATAAGAACCTAAATACAATAAATAACATTCTACCTATCAGTTTTTTATACTCCATATCAATAATTCATTAAATATAAAAATTAAGCAATTTTTTACTAGTACATTTTTTATACATCAATAATTCACTAAATTAAAAAAATCTGATGTGGGCAGCACATGACTTTCCTTGCAGACTTATATCCACGTTCTCTTTATTTTAATTAAATTTATTTCACTTTTAATTCAATTTTCGTTCTCATTCGGTAACCGGACTTATTTTCAAAGGTGGCGTAGAGAAAATACGAAAAACTAAAATATCTCGAGAACTAAAGTCTCGAGAACTACTCCTAGTGTAATGAGGTTGGCCTTATTCTTTTCGTCGTTAAAAATTACGTATTAAACGAGCATTTAATGGATATATTTGAGTATACCTAGTTCTTTAGTTTAGATTTTGACGATTTTTGAAGGCCATTTTGCAAAAAAAAGGCAGGTTATTTTTTTTCGAATCGTACCAAAATCTAATCAGCACCAGGGTAACCCACAAGTGACTCATCTATCGAATTTTGTGAAATTCGGTCCATTAGTTTTTCAGTTAGAGTAGATACAAGCTTTTGCGGGCCATTTCGCAAAAAAAAAAGAGGGTTCTTTTATCCCCAATCGTACCCAAAACTAATCAGCAACAGACTCGCTCACAAGTGACTTACCTACCGAATTTTGTGAAATTCGGTCCATTAGTTTTTTAATTAGAGTGGATACAAAATCTGCACAGACAAACAGACAGATAGACAGACTCACAGACACACACACAGACGTCACGCTGAAAATGGTTTTTTCGTATTCTAGAGGTCTCGAAACGTGTAGATCTGTCGAAAACTCGAGTTGCGATTTTCGACATGATTCCAATACTTTCCCTATACATTACCATGTATTGCAGGGAAAGTAAAAATAGTAACTTAATAAAAAAATAATCACATTTCGCAATTCACTAAATACCAAATTAAAAATAGTATTTTTGGAACGCTCTCTACAGGCGGACTCTGTGACTGAAACAATAAGAGTAGCAGTAGATTGTTAATACTTCATATCAATAGTTGATTAAATAACAAAAACTAATAACTCCTAGTAAATTTTTCATACTCCATATCAATGACTGGCAAAAGAACAAAAAACAATAGCTATCAGTTTACATTTCATAATTTTACTACATGCAAAAGTAAAACAATTACTGTATGTATCCATTTCATAATTGGATATATACCAAAATCAAACAATTACTACTAATAAATATTTCATGCTTCATATAAACAATCGATAACAACAAAATAAAACACTTACTAACACTTGGAATTTCATACTTTAGAGTGAAGATATCTATAAATGACTAAATAAAATGCCAAAATAAAAGCAATTACTACCAGTAAATTTTTCATATCTCATATCAATAACTGACTAAATACTAAAATAAAATCAATTACTACATGTAAGCATTTCATAATTAAATAAATACTCAAATGAAAACAATAACTACCAGTAAATATTTCATATTTCATACTTTGACATTTCTAACCCCATTACACTTTCTTGAGCGACTACGTTCATTTAAAATAAACTCTCGCACCGAACATTGGAATAATGATTTATTCAATGCAACAAAAGTATTTTCCATTTCCAACTAAATAATTCAGCCTATTCTAATGCGAAAATATTTCAAAGATGTTAGATGAATTTCTAATGATATTGCTTTCTCGACAGACTGCCTTTAGAGAGACAATTGGCCTTGCTCTATCTGCGGAACTGTACATCTGCAAATTGTGAGGTAAAGATTATTGCTCTAACTACGTTGGCTCTTTTAAGGTCGCTTTGCGTGAAGTTGAGAGAAGTTAGGAAATCTGTGTCCTGCAGTTAAATTTGAAATGAACCAATCTGGAGTTTCTTGTATATTCCAAGCTTTGGGGGAGGTAAAGGTTAAATCAATGCTGATGTTAAATGGTGTAATGGTTGCTTTAAATTGCAGAAATAAAAAAGAATATTAGAGTAGTAACCGTATAATGCACTGGTGTTCAAACTTAACGGAAGGGTTTTGTCCGTAATTAGTGTCAGAAAATTCTTAATTTTAAAATTATTTTCTAAATCAACGAATAAATGATTAAGGTCAATTGTAAATCTTAATGTCCCATGAAAAAAAAAGATAATGGGATGTTGTTCTATTCTGCGCTCTAAACGTTATGGAACATTTGTCTCGATAGAAGGAAATTGATATATTTTTTTTTTTTGTCATGTTCTAAGCAAATACCACCAAGTACCACTCGACCGATCAAAAATTTAGAAAATGAACTTTTGTTATGTAGTTCAACTGTTTGTTATTCGAACAATAGTAGGACAAGCTAGTTCAACTTACAAAACAATCTGTGATTTATGCAATATTTGGTCAGAGGGTGTATTTTTTATCTTTACGCAGTGCATCAAACTCGAGATTTGATCTCATAACATTGACTGACAGAAATGCTTAAATCATCATCAGCTAATTAGAATAGCGAGTATCAGTCTTCTCCTGGTATTGATCCAGTTTCAAATAAACTGTCAACATCGCCCACAACTGCAACGTCTATAGTTCCACTGAACCGATTTAAAAAAATATATATATAACTTTTTTTTTATTTCAATTAAAATAAATTCCACCTGAAGAAACTTCCCTATAAGAAAATTTGCCTTGCATACATTTATTTATTCCAAATTCTGATTTCTGGAACGCTAAAAGTTGAAGGAGAATTCCAATTTAAGAATATTTTCACATAAAAAAACTGCAAGTGAAAAATCCCTAAAACTGTCTCAAATTATATATCGTCTACCCTTTGATACAGAAAGATGAAGTTTTCACACCATACCAGAACAATACAGCTAACTTAATTAATCTGAAAAAAAAAAAGACATAAAAACTAATAGACGGAGAAAAGCTTCGGGACAGCATTCTTTGAAATATTTTCTCTTATTCCTTCACACTTCATATCCTATATATATTAGCCTCCAATTATTTCGAAAGCGAAGTAAATTGCTTATTTCTTTAGAGGGGAGGTAAAAAAATTTTCTTTCGTTTCCCGAGAAATGCCGCCGAGGAATCAATTAGGGTCGTTGCTATTTTATATAACTTTCTTCGTACATAAACACTGCAGAAGAACGGGCTAAACAGAAAAGTATGGGTTTAAAAACGTCTTTGTAATCTACATTATTTAATTAATTCGTTCTATATATAATTAGACGGATTTTTATCTTATGACTTAATGGATATTGAATAGTGTAAAAAGATTATATACACGTAGATAAGCGTCTTTATGTGTGAGGTCTATATAACATTTGTATATCCCTCAGTTTACTCTAGAATTTATGTTTAACTTTATATTAACAATTTATGACTGGTTTCGTTGTGTAAATCAATCGCCGAGCCAAGTAACAATTCGGCGGTCCTGCAGATCGCCAGGATAAGTTTCGGGTCGTAATAGAGTTATGGGCCGTTTGAGAGATCAAGAGTCGATTGGCAATCGGGAGTGCTTGACGTTTGAACCTCTGTGTGAGTGCGTAGAATTTGGAAAGTCCACGTCCGTGGGTGCATCAGATACTAGTGTTGGTATAACGACGATCAGAAGGATCTAGTACATACTAGTTGTCTGGGACAAGATCTCGATATCCTCGTATGCAGTTTGGTAAGAATCGACGATTTATGTTCTGTTTCGTCGGTTAGCATAAAAATAGTTCTATCATGAAGCCCGGTCGAAATTTAATATTGATCTTGAATTTAATCTTGATCTTCGAGTTAAATTGCGGAAACGTGCAATACTGGCTGTTTGATATATGCCTGTATTTTATGCAGCCAGCTGCTGTATTATTATGGTATGCACGATAAATATGTTCAGTTAAATTCAGTTAAATCCTGAATCAGTGTGTTATTGCCTCTGGCCGTAAGGCCTCTGTGTCGCTTAATCTAAAATTTGAAATTTCACCTTGAACGGAAAAAGTCTACACAACTATCAGTATATGCTCCAATCTGACAATTGTGAAGAGGCCACAGATTTTACACTGATACTAGTAAAAACGAGTACTTTACGCATGCCTAGCAGAATAGGTAGCATACTACAATAGTTGACCCGTTTATAACCATCAGCTCGAGACCCATGAATCTCATTGCTAAATCCGAACTCTTGCTAGATCCATTCTAAATCAAAAATAATATATGGCAGATTTTACTTACAGTAAAATCTATTTAAGAGTATCAATCAAGACAACACCGCAATTAATCAAGATCGCGAATTTTAAATAAATTAATTAAAACTAGAAATTATACAACTATAATCATTAATATAAATTCGTAAATTAACATGAAGATAGCAAATAATCATGAAATGAAATGGGATTTTATTAAATAGCTCTCTAAATTAACTTTATCTTTAATCCTAAATTCTTATTTCTTTATCTTTCCTAAATTAACGTTTCCGGAAAATATCCTCACTTGCTAACCTCTGGAATGTCGAAGGTCCCAACATTCTGAACTCGCATATAAAAGAACCCCACAATGTCTTCTCATAGAGCATATATTTTCCTATTTAATCTTAAATTTACTTTTAAGTTTATTAAAGGAGGCAAACTTTGCTATGAAATCTCTTTTAAATGAATTTCTCACTCTTTATTGACATCGTAAATTCCACCAGTAAAACTCTAAAGTATAAATAATAATTGTCGTTGTATTTCCCCTAATAATATTTCTTCTAAGAAATGTTTAAATTCCTAACTAATTGTTCTCTTTTCAGCAAAATAAATCCTGTGAGGCCAAGCTCAGTTTATATAATCGTGGTTCTTTCTAATTACAAGAATCGTCTTTCATGACTTGTTTAAAAAAAAAATGAAACCAAACCTTCATATCCATCATACCCTAATTTACTATATTTCCCGATCATTCATAACCAAACCCACGAGAAGTTAGTAAACATCCTATCCATCCATTTAATCACTTCCTAAATTCCTATTCCGTATTCCATTCCTTAATTAACGTTTCATGGGGAAAATAACCCCACTTCTAACCTTTGGAATGTTAAAGGTCCGTACACCCTCCTCTCCCGTGTGTTGGAAAAAGGTATAGCCCCCCTGTCCCCCTTTTTGCAAACGCTCAGCGGGGTGTCTGCAGAGCCCATAAACTACCGAGATTGGCCGACCTCGAAAAAACCGCGGGGGCCCCTGAATCCCGCTAATGCCTAATTAACGTTGGGCCCGCCCCCTGTGGGGCCAGTTCTTGTTCTGGGGGTCCTGTGGCTTGTTATTATTATTGCCGTTTGAGTTACCAATGGTGTTTTCCATTTTCTTTCCAGACTTCGAACAGAGAGTGTTGAGGACCCCTCCGAGGCTGAGCAAAGATTTCTCTTGGATATAACAGAAACGACCAGCATGGATTTCTGCCAAAGAACAAGCAAGATCGTTAAAGGTGAGAATTATTTTGTTCGATTTGTTCTCTACAGGATTCAGCGGATTTGGATTACCGAAATTGTCGGATTATCGAATGTCAAATTAAAATGGGGGTTAAAAATGGGAAAAATTAATTCAACACAAAATAATGAACAATGGCATAAAACGCTACATAGACTGGGTTTCAATGTACAGTATAAGAAAAACATTTAAATTAATAAAACATTATGAGGTAGACCTCAATAAACAGAAATCTGCAAATAAAATAATCTAGTCTATTACAGTAAATGTACCCCAGTGCAGCCGAAAGCTCTTCGAGCGTCGTGCCAGGCTATCGGGTGTGCCGAACCTTTGGATGCCGGATTAACGGGAGTTTACTGTATTGCACGTTGCCTGTTAAAATCGGAATAATGTATAATGATTGATATTTTTCTTTTTAAGTCATCTGTTTAATTTTAACAAAGATTTTTCAAACTCGTATTTTTATTTTTTATTGTGTTTAACCGATTGTTGAAACAACATAAAAATAGCACGGATATATCTTCTACTATTTTAGGGTATTTTGGCGTATGTTGAACCAAACTTCATATTTTTGACGTACAGCTAGCTCAAACTGCTGCTAAAGTAATAAAACTATAAGTAACAGACAACACAAAATTAATAGTGTTGGCCAATTGTGAACACAATTGCCGATGTAGTTCTTACGAGTAATGGTTGCGCTTTTTGTGTGTTTTGACAAAGAAGGCTGTTTCTTGCCTTCGAAACCACTAGCCGCTATTGATTTTGAGTTGTATGTTGTCTTCAACGAAGTTATTTTAGTTTTATAAATATTTTTTGTAAATTCCTTCACAAGGGGGGTGGGGGGCATGAATATTTTATTCTTCGATCTGCCCGTACAGATAATTTTGAATAGCAAAACAGAAATTCATTACAGGGAAATTTAACTAAATATTTTAATATAATTTTTTGAAGAGCAATATAATTTTTAGAATACTACTAAAATTTGCACATATTTTAAATCACGAACAATGTCGGGTATATCTGCTAGTATAGTTGTATATAGAGAACTAACTCATGTTACAAAATACAAAAAAAAAATCTTAATTACTGATAGATACTCCCGGAGAACTGAGAATTATATTCTAGTTGCAGTTATTTGACTTCAATTCATGTTTCATGTCTTCATTATTCATACTCATAAATTCAACATACATATGTTGGTAATTTTGAAATCTGTTTAATTAAAAAGGTTCGAAATATCTTCATAAATATTGAGAGTAAGATTTTAAAAATGCGGTGGAATTTTTTTTTTTAATTGAATCTGTGTCTGCCATTTATTACTGCAATATTTATTTATAACTGCAATATTAAGGATTAAATTACTTCAGATCTGTGGCATGTAATTTAGAACCCCAAGTATTGCTGTGACATGCGGATGTAAGCATTGCCTACTATCTTTCCCTGAAAGTGACATAATAGTCCATTTGCAAAACTCCTATTTTGAGCATTTGGAACAATATATGGCACTCTAAATATGGACGTGACCAGGCATTGATCTTTCCCTCCTCCATTAGAGATTACAAACAAGGTGCTGTGGGAAGAACGACATTGATAAGACCCGCACCTCTAGTTTCGGGGACCCCTGATGTTTTAAGGGGCTCTACTTCTTAAAAAAATCTCATATATTTTAAGGCAGGGTAATAATTATTGTAAGGAGGGGAGGAAGTATCCGATCGTATGCAGCTGTGTTTAACAAAGTACCACGTGCTACTGTTTTTAATAAAGTACCACATACTGCTGTTTTCGACTAAGACGCATATAAAGGTGTTTTAAAAGATTGCAGCGATTGGTCGTAGACCCGTATTTCCAATTTAAAAACTTGCTTTAATTAGGGCAGACATTCATCGATTGCAAATTCTGATTATGTGACACCTTTAATTAAAAAACACAATGTAACTATTTGCCCCCTCCCCCCCCCCCTAGAAATTTTTTTCAATTATGACAATATTGTTCATTGATTAATTGGTCATACAATATTGTTCATTGCATTGTCATTTAATCAAATCTATCCGAAATATCATCAAAAAGTTTTAGACGGGTAATTGTTGAAATATTATTGTATAAAACTATATTTTGCTAAGGATAGGTACTACATACAGGGTAAGTCAGAACTCTTGGGCCAAACTTTAAGGGGTGATAAATCACATCTAAACAAGCAATTTTTGTCATACAAAGCAGGGTCGCAACGCAAGAGGTGAACCGCTAGACATCGTTGACATTGAACGCAGTGAAGACTGCGTCAGAACTAGCTAGGGTTTAAGTTGAGTTTAAAATTTCTTTAGCAAAAAAGCTAAAACCTCTTGTCTCATCTACGATAGCCCCGTCGACTCCGATGAGGACCTTGTTGCCGGATTGCTGTTGCTGCCGGCGTTGTCCAAGATATGCCGGGTGTTTTTGCTAACGTGCGACGCTCTCTACGTCGCAGGTGTGAAGCCTGCATTACTGCTGGTGGTCGCACTTTTGAGCAGTTTCTGTAACTTTGTCCATGCATCCTGCAATTTCTGTCAGTAAAACGTACTTCGTGCCTACTCTGTCATTTTTGTGTTTCCTCTTTTCACGAAAGAGTCATCATTTTCTCATTTCATGAGCTACCACCTAGCGGTTCACCTCTTGCGTTGCGACCCTGCTTTCTGTGACAAAAATTGCTTGTTTAGATGTGATTTATCACCCCTTAAAGTTTGGCCCAAGCGTTCTGACTCACCCTGTATATAAGTTTTCGAATGCAAACTTTAGCTAACGAAATTTAATTTTTGTACAACCCCGGAAATTTATGCTTTTGTCGTTCCTTTTGATCGAGTCAAAATAGCCCTATAACTTTGACAATTTTAGAGAACTAGCAAATATTAGAGAATTTAACATTTTAGTGAACTGGACATTTTTTATTCAAAAGATCTAATTGTAACTTGCTATGTATAAGGCTCGTATGAAAATTACTTCGTTTTTACATGCACTTTTTACTTATTTTATTAAAAAGTATCACGTGGCAAAATTACCATAATCTGAAAGCCCATTTTATTTGAAGCATTTATTGAATTGGGACCATTAATCTGCTATCAATTACTTAAAATATATTTAGTTGTACAATATAGTTAAAACGCCCTGTGTAGTATATATAATTTTTTACACAAGGGTAAAAAGCCGCACATTGGAAAACAATAGGCATTTGTTGAATAATTGTTTGCATAACACTATAAAGAACCATAGTAAAGAATTCTCGTTCTAATCTGGATTTAAATGAAACCACGAATCTTCAGACCCCAAGTCAGCGTTCTATCCATTGAGTTACTGGAACGATAACATTTTCTTTTATAGCTGAAATAGACTCTATACACGAGTATTCAATAGTAACAAGCATAGACGTAGCTAGGATTTCTAAAAGGGGGTATTACGACTGAATGGGGGGGGGGAGTTTACAGTGCTGAATTTCGAATTCGAATACGGATCCTATGAAGAATTAATGTAATTTTTCTGAAAATGAAAGGTTATGACCCTCTCACACATACACACACCTGCTGACACTACTGGTAACTAATCAGTATTTTTTTCACTCTTTTAATAACATCGCTGTTATGATTACTGATATTTTCAAAAGTAACGAACGATTAACGCCGTTACACGAACAATAACGGGTTTGCCTGTAATGGTCACTTTAGTAATGGTACTTTACGAAAAGTATCCATTACAAGTAACGCAGTTACTTCTGCGTAGTTACTACGCAAGCCTGCGTATCACGCAATTGCACATTCTCTCGAATTACTCTTTGCAACACAATATTATTTTTATTCTGTCAAGGCCCAAATACTATTCCCCATCTGGTCAAGTTCTCACATCTACGCATCTTTGTATAACCTCCGCGACCCATACCTCCCCACCAGCCTCTGCGCCAGATCCACAAGGAAGTGAAAACTCGATTGGAAAAGACACGCCAAAATACACAAAATGTCAAAATAATATTTGCTGAAAAAACACGGGTAATCCCCCTATAACAAAATTCAAAACGAGAATTCTCGTGGTAAAACAAATGTATGTTTGAAAGATAAATCTTCAGTCGCGTACTCTGTCAAAAATTAGATTTTCAATTCGGTAACAAGAATGATTCTTTTCACCCCGGCCTCTGCTCTTAGGGTACCTCCTAGAGTGTGTTATAGATAAATGTATATATTTCTTTATATTTTACATGTAACTGTTACATATACATACAGATGTCTGGAACCATCAGGAATACATGGCTTTCTCTCAAGCTAAATATATTTTTTTAAATAATTTTTTTTAACGCTTTCGGGATTCTGAACATGTCTACATTTGATCGATCTCACTTTATACCCGTCTAAGACGATTTTTTGTTTTCTTCGACGTATTTCAGCATTCTCGGGCTGTTATTTTGAAGTTGGTTGTCAATTGTTCTATTTTAACAATTCAACTTCATCATGTTATAGTATTTTTGAGTGGGACACTTTTTGTGTATATTTTTAGTGGCAAAAATCATCATTTTCATTAGGTATTAATCGGACATTTTCCAGGTTAATGGACAATCGTTTTATTAACCGATTATTAAATCGATTTCTAGTTAACCAAAAGTGCAATAGATTTACGGTTGAGCCTGTGAATTCCGTTCATGATCACTTGAAGAGGGAAAGAAGGAAAATACAAGTTAAAAGTAGGTAGTGGGAGTAATTATTGGCGGAAATAAATATCAGTTAACCAAAAGTTGAACTTATGAATTAACAATACACTAGAAAGAAATAGAAAAAATACCAATTAACCAAAATAAAATATTTTGGGTTAATCAGATACAGAAAACTTCAAACCGTCATATTACCAATTTTCATACCGTTTACATGCACATGTATAATTTAAATTTAATACTCAACGTAATATTCATTCATATAGGATTTAATTTCTACATATTACAATTTACAACAACAGAAATAAAATAAAATAAACAAATATAATAAAACCACAAAGTATATCTAAAATACTATTCCATAAACATTCCAACAAGTTATGAGCTGTACATAACACTACTTATCTCCCTCGTGTTATGTGTTTCCCCTTGTTTCTTTTTTGTACTCCCTGAAGAAAGGGGGCCTGACAGGGAGTCCATACCTTTGATAAGGGAATTCCAGTGTCCCACCTTTCGCGATAGGACAGTGTCGCAGAGTGTCTGTGTCTCAATCGGACGACGCATTCCATGTCGAGACATAACTCGGAAATGGCCGGAAAAAGAAGCTGTTTTAACGGCGCGAAACAACGTCTAATCTGGAAAGAGCATCAACCGTCGTAAATTAGGGAGACCTATGTGAGTTTAACTGGTTGGTCGCCATGAATGGCCACCGACAGTAGTTGCTTAAAAAAGTTGGTATCTCTCTGTCTCTCTTTCTGTAGATGCATGCTTGCTCTTATTGGTGTAGCCTCTCTGTCTTTGCATTTCAATGAAGGATTTTGTTGTTGTTGTTTTTGCCTCTAAAACTTGTTCGTACCGTTACTAATGTGGCTTGGGCTGTGTTTTTAACGGTTTTTTTTTGTTTTGTTTTGTTTTAGCTATTTTTGCAGCAGTTCGAATATTTACCTTAAAATATCACTCTCTAACACACACATACGCAGTGAATGAAATTGTAATTTATTTTATTTCTGGTTATAATTAAGGAGTACTTTTATTAGAAGAACCGATAATTGAAGTAATCAATGATCCTATAAGAAATAACTTGTTTCTTCCTCTTTGACTATTTTAGAGTAATCTCTGTCTGTGGTCGATTTCTAGCTGCTACAAATATTAATGGATTTTCACGACACTTTATATCCAGTTTTGTTATAAAAAATTCTAAAACTAGATGCAATTTTTTGAAATTCGAGGGACAACTTCGAAATTTTATATTTTCTTAATATGGCAGCATGGGGCAAAATGTGACATAAGGACAAGGGGTTAATTATAGCTCAATGATCACGAAACAGAAAAGTTTCAATCGTTGTAGTAACAAGTGGCCGCGATGCAATTTTTATGTTCATGACGCCATTAGCCCCTTTCGGGGGAAATTACGCCCCTCCCCCCGTGGGGATAGATTGTGAAATTTGGTTTCAATCAATATATTTTTCAAGCCCTTTTTGGTCGAACGAAACAAATTTTTCAATTTTTTTTTTTTAATTTGCAAAATTTGCAAGAAAAAAAAATTATAATAACAACAAGCTACTTAAAAATGGATTCTTTCATGAGAAAGTCGAGTTGAGCCACGTTTCGGTTAATTACTTCTGTTATTGCGACCACATTCGTTATGGCTCATGATTTCTAATTTCCCTACAGTGCAAACTATAGAGGAAACTGAGTACATAATTCGTCAAGGATGAAATTTGGCTTAATTTAGGGACTCTCGAAGATCAGCATACATCATCGCAAAGTAATCTGTGTAAACAAAAATATGCTTATTACGAAAGTATTTTTAAATCCCATGCAATTTCGTCAATATACGTATGGAAATAAAATTTATCATTATACATGCCATGCAGCATTCCCTGAAAGCTTTCAGAAAACTGTGGTGTATTTTCATTATATAGATAATAAGGATAAGGAATATAGATACGAGGAATATAGATTTTAATGGTAATTTTGGACCATTAAAATGTATTCCTCGCAGATCGTCAATAGGAGGTGTATCGAACTCACGTCCTACAGCTTCGATCGACCACTTTCTTATAATTTATTACTCCGCATCTTAACAACTCTGTCTTAGGTTGGATAAAGAGTATATATAAGAAACAGGTTGTTAATAGACATTAAAATAGAGAAAGTTCTATATAGGTTTTTGGATATAGGTTTATAGGTTTTTTTTTTATATAATATAAGTTTTTGGAATCACTGAACACGAATCAACAAATTCTAAAATGATGGATGTGTGTGTGTGTGTGTTTCTTAGCTCATCTGTCAATAGTACTGGATTACATAGGTTCTATATCACTTAAAAACTTAAGTCATTCAACTATTTTTATCGATAGTACGATTGTTTTTATCGTTAGTACATTATTTTAATCGATGAACGTATGGAGCTGATTGATTATCTCTGTGACCAAGCCATGAGAAACATTATTTCAAAAACATTTTCAAAACATCCGTTTTATTTATTTATATGAAAATTCAATCCATTTTAAGTCAGGACTCGAACTCAGGTTTTCTAAATTGTACTCTGCAACGCTAACTACTGTACCGTTCTAGCAACGTAAAGATATTCCTTACATCCTCTTTCTTTTTAACAAAACCAAGAGCAGTTCAAATCCTTTCCGAACGCAGCCATACTATATTTAAGCTGCAAAGCTTAGTCTTCTCTTGGAGGTTATTATTACTTCCCTGATAGAAATCGAGCATAAGAAAATCAGGTTACCACAATTGTTTTAAGGGAGTTATCCCCCACCATCAAGTCGAATGCAGTGTATACAGGTCGAAGGATGAAATACAATTAGGCAGTCGTATTCGATCAGTGCATATTACTTTCAATCAGACCTGATGATGGGAGCTAGTAAGGCCTTTAAAACAGTTGTAGTTAATTTTCTTATACCTGATTTCGATCAAGGTAGTAATAAGTATTTTATTTTTACAAGCTGGAGTTATATTTAATGTTATTAGTCTAATATTTTTGCTTCCATCCGCTATAACTAGAACTTGAACCTAGATCTCCAGATTTAAGGGCAAAAATGCTAACCACTATACCATTCCGGCAATATAAGGATATTTCTCGTATTTTTATTTTTATCAAAAGACTAAGGGTAGTCGCACCCCCCCCCCCCCCTGCACTATAACTAGAAAGCAATCCGTTATAACTGGAACTTGAACCTAGATCTCCAGATTTGAGGTCAAAAATGCTAACTACCATACCGTCCCGGCAATATAAGGATATTCCTTGCATTTTTATTTTTTGTAAAAAGACTAAGGGTAGCCGCATTCCCCCCCCCCCCCCTGTACTATAACTAGTAAGCAATCCGTTATAACTGGAACTTAAACCTAGATCTCCACACTTAAGGAATTAAGGCCAAAAATGCTAACCACTATACCATTCCGGCATTATAAGGATATTCCTTGCATTTTTATTTTTTGTAAAAAGACTAAGGGTAGCCGCATCCCCCCCCCCCCCCCCTTGTACTATAACTAAAAAGCAATCCGTTATAACTGGAACTTGAACCTAGATCTCAAGGTTTAAGGCCAAGAATGCTAACCACTATATCATTCCGGCAATATAAAGATATTCCTTACATTTTTATTTTTTGTAAAAAGCTAAAGGTAGCCCCTCCCCCCTTTGCAATTTTAACTCGGACGTTGATTCGTAAAACATATGCTATATTTATGTTCTAGTAAGCCCGTCCATTTAAACCTGGACTTGAACTTGGTTCTATTAAAATACCCTTATGCGCAAACCACTACACCATTCAGGCGATGTAAAATCATTACATATATATATTTTTTTATTATTCAATTTACTTTATAAAATTTCCTAAACTCCTTTTTATTCTCCTAAACTCCTTCTTCAGTATAAAGTATGAACTAATACCTTAAAGAGCATGTACAAATTTATTTTTCCTAACAAATTAAATTCTTTGACATTCACTTAAATTTTATAAACGAATAAATGAAGCATCTGTGATGATAAGGAAAAGAAAACAAGCTACAAAATCACAGAACATTGTACATAAATGCATATTTGTTCTAAAAACTGATACGCTATCTTTTATCCCGCGTAAACGCAGCATCTTGGGTGGGCATAAGATTAATATCTCAGTGTAAAACAAAAAGGAACAACTTGTGGGAATTTATTACACATAGAACAATATGCATAGAATTCTTAACCGAACTTTCGATAACGACGGCTTTATAAATTGCTTTATTGTCTATATACAAATTTCCTAATAGAATACTTAAAAAATGGCATCTAATAAAAA
Source organism: Amaurobius ferox (assembly GCA_951213105.1). Lineage (NCBI taxonomy): Eukaryota > Metazoa > Arthropoda > Arachnida > Araneae > Amaurobiidae > Amaurobius > Amaurobius ferox. The sequence continues at coordinate 73,606,799 of OX578148.1, forward strand.
AGAATTATTATCATAATACGTGTTGAAACATTTCTTACATAAAATACTTGATTATGAGCCTCCATGATTGGCCACCAATGGGGGACAGAAGCTGTATGTTGGCCAACAGCCTGGCTGCCGCTGGGACAAGTGAAGTATTGCCGGTTAAGGGAATTTATAGCAAATAAATAATGGATATAAATATTTTATAAGGAAAGAAGTTTCACTCTTGGCGCCATGACTGGTCACCCAGTCAGCTTAATCGATTTTTCACACAGCGAGAATCTGTGACAATAAATGTACTGTCTGTAGACAATATATATCATGACAAACCTACTTCATGAATAAAAAATTGGAATTGAAAGTTATTCCGATTTGTAGATTACTGAGTTTTTACTTTTTTCCATGTATACCTAGTGTTTAGATGGTGTAATAAACTCATCAGGTGTCAAATTTCCGGATTTTTATTTCAGAGCCATTTTTTATTGGATGATAGCTTTAACATAATAAAGTGGTAGCAAAGATATACATAGTACATATATATATATATATATATATATATATATATATATATATATATATATATATATATTATGTACTATTGGATGTACTTTTTCCGTGAAATTGAGTCATCTTTTTAGTAACCTCGATAAATTCAGACCCAAAAAATAAAATAAAATCATTGTATAAAGTTGTCCTGTTACTTTTCAGACTACGGTTTGGTATGATAACTCAGCTAAACTTGTTATTACAAAATAATAAATAGATATGACACTGAGATACGACAGGGGCGCGGTAGCCCAGTGATTAGCGCGCGGGAGTTGCACTCGGTAGGCCCGGGTTCGATTCCCGCTACTGCCAAAACTGTCGTCGTGTTCATGCGGAGTACGATCACGTTAACTATATGGGTCCATAAGTCCTTCCGAGAGGTTGGTGGTAGGGGAAGGAGGGTCCCTGTGGATGCCTCCCCCACTGGGTTCCGGTCTAAATTGGGTGGCACTTCCCGGCCGTCCAAACTGTTACCTTACACCTTTCTGGTAGGTCGGACGGTCTGGGTCTCAACAACAACAACTGAGATACGATTGAAAAGCTGCCTTTATTTTTCTTTTCGTGTACAAAATATACGGAAATTTATTCTAATTTCGGAAAAAAATCAAACACAGGATTTTGAGATTTTTACATTATAAGACTCATTTATTGACTGTAAAACAGATTGATGTAACTTGGTAAGTCCAAAATGTACGTAAATAATTATAATTTCGTCAGAAAATTGAGAGCAGTATTTTGAGATTGACAGTATAATACTCGTTCATTAACTTAAAAACAAATTGATTTAACTTGGTGGTAGAAAATAACAACTCGATACGGACTGAGATACAATTGAAAAGACGCATTTATTTTTTCTCTTGTACAAAACATACGGAAATATATTCAAATTTCGTCAGAAAATCAAACACTGGATTTTGAAGTTTTTACGTTATAACACCCGTTTATTGGCTTTATAACAAAACGATGTAACTTGTTATCACAAAATAACAAATCGATATCAGACTATATTGTTCAAAAGTTACATTTATTCTTTATCATGTACGAAATATACGGAAATATACTCTAATTTCGTCAGAAAATCAAGCACTGGATTTTAAGGTTTTTACGTTATAACACTCATTTATTGACTTCATAACAAAGCGATATAACTTGTTATCACAAAATAACAAATCGATATCAGACGTATATTGTTCAAAAGTTGCATTTATTTTTTCTCGTGTACGAAAATATACGGAAATATATTCAAATTTCATTAGAAAATCAAACACTGGATTTTGAAGTTTTTACATTATAACACTCATTTATTGACTTTATAACAAAAGGATGTAACTTGTTATCACAAAATAACAAATCGATATCAGACAGATATTGTTGAAAAGATGCATTTATTTTTTATCGTGTACAAAATATACCGAAATATATTCTAATTTTATCAGAAATAGCCGCGATACAATTTTTGCGTTCGTGACATCATTAGTCCCCCTCGGGGATGTAAGTTACTCCCCTCTGGGGTATATTCTGAAACTTGGTATCCAATCGAAATATTTTTTTCAAACCCTTAAAAATGAAGGACTACAAGCTACAATTACGAATATTTTAACAAACGATACAGATTTTGTAAATTTTTTCTTGCAATTTTTTTTTCTCCAAAATTTGCATATAAAAAGAACATCACAATCTACTTAAAAATGGATTCTTGTATGAGAAAGTCGGGTTGAGTCACACTACAGTTAATTTAAAATTTATTTTCAGCATTCACACCTATATAATATACGTAGTGTACCACCCAAATTTCGTACGCGACCCAATGAGTCTCCAGATTAATGTAACCTAATTATTTTCAGCTTCTCTACAATAAATGCAATTAAAAAGTCCGGCCTCTATCTCCAAAATTATGAAAGCTTCATAAATTAACGAAAAAAAAACCAAGTTAATCTTAAAACAATATTAAAAGAATGGAAAATTTGTTTCTTTCATTTGCGTTTTTTTATCGTCTGCCATATATTACAACTATATAGTTTCATGTACTTTTCAGCAACGGTGAAATTTTATTTACCCTTTTTTTGTTTACTGAGTGGCAACATTAGATTATTTGTTACTTCCAACAGATTCATCTAGTTAGTTTCAATATTCTATGCATAAAATAGTGAGTTTTATTTTCATAATTTTAGAATTATTTTTTTATTTTAGTTTTACATTTTATTGTAATAATGATACATTTTGGTCAATAAAAGCATTTTAGAATTAATATTCTAATAGAGGTACTAGAGTTACAAATATTTCATGAACTTTAATTAATGGAAGAGGATATTTCATTTAGAATATTCTATGCATCGTTGCTTATTTGTAATTGTTTGTAAGTTGTGCTTCTGTCTGTTTATATCTGAGGACTGACTCTCACCTCTTTCCTTTCTGTCAGAATTATTATAAAATTATAAAAAGAAAGGTTTCAAATATTAAAAATTCACCGAAAATTTTAAATGAAGTTCATCTGCAATGTGCATTCCATATGAAGAACAAGTATATAGCTAGTATTAATGTAAGATAGTTGGGAACTTCATCGGATGAACATCATACTGTGAATCGATGTAATATAGAAGAATCAAGTTTCAAACAAACAGCTCGATATGAAATCGCTTTTCATAAATGAAATATGCTTTATTAAAATGAAAAAATCTGATGTGGGCAGCACTTGACTTTCCTTATATAATGCAATGAATTTACCACTTTTACAGTAAAAAAAATAGGTTATTCTTATAGTCGATACTTACATTATTTCCAAGATATTAAATTTTCGTCAATTAGTCGTCATTTTCATTGATTTAACGTCATTTTTATCCATTTGGCGAGATTTTCGTTAATTTGGCAACATTTAAGAAAGTCGCTATGTTGGCGACATTCTGCCAAATTTGTCGCCAAAATTCGCCAAGCGTTATGGACGAAGAAATAAGTTATTCTTATAGCAGAAAAATGACTATTGGCGTCCAAATACAAAAGTATTACTCAAAGTATTTTTCTCATAAATGGAACTATAGCTAGATCCACGAGAATAATGCCACCAAATTTATAGCATGATATTATTACTTATGAAAAGTGAACATATTTCACAATAGGTAATATTTTTTATATGATTTTTGATAATTTTTTTTTTAAATGTGCAATATCTCAAGAACGGTTCATGCTAGCGTTCTAAAATTTATCTCAATCGTTATCTAATGAAAAATTACATAAGAAATGACTATTCGCGTAAATTTATTACGGTTTGAATTTTTTGATGATTTTTTCAAAATTTCACTCGAAAATTTAGGGGGTTCTGAGCATTCGATTGAGTATAAAAACAATAGGCTTCCAGTATTCACGGATTGTAATTTTTGTACTGTAATGCTCCGGCCGTAGAGGCACTACAGTTGCGGTTCCCGCAAATCGAGGGAATCACCGCTGACGATGATCGAAATCCGTATGGTCGCTGGGTGGTAGTGAAACATGGTCGATCTTCTTTTTGCGTTGTGTAGTAGGTACTTGAACTAAAAGCTGAGAGGAGAAATCGGTCGCTTCGGGATGGATGATCATTCTGGAAGTATAAGTAGACGGTAAGGAAGCTCACTTGAAGGATACCTTGGATGGCATGGATGTGAAAGCTCACGAGGATGGCAACCGGGAAAAACGGAAGTATCGGTGTACTGTCTTGGCGAATTTGGAGAATGAGAAGACACCAACCTCTGTTTTCGGCTTAAATATATTTATTTGTCTCCAGCATAATTTGTTTCGAAGTCATGATTACATTCGTTGACTACTTGATTACAGGAAGTCAGAATATAGATCAAACGATCTGACTATCAAATCGAAACTCATTGACAAAATCTTCAATAGTCAAATTACAATAAAACATTTCGAATTCATCATCTCACCACTGAAGTGAATCTGCTCGTTAAAAATCTTTAATTACATATTTTAGAATATCTCCGAATCTGACTAATAGAATTTTCATTCGTTGCCCCGACAAGCAAAGAGCGACCTACCCCGTCCGCGTCGCATCGCCAATTAAATTATTCACCGAAAAAAGACTTAAGCTTCATTTGTATAATTGCGCACATTCATGACGAGATGAAAAATAACACCGGTATATTTCTATATAAAAATATTTCGCGGGAAGAGCGAAAGTACGTCATATGTATAAATGCGCGAGGGGTTGTCGTTACAGACCGAACGGCTCCAGAACGGAGGAGTGAAATATTTGGCTTTTTATCAAAAGGTATAAATTTATTCTTAAGAACAAAGTTCGAAATCGAAAGTAGAATTTAGAATTACCGAAACGATGGAACAAACTAGATTTTTGAAACAGCGTTTCCGAAACATGAATTTTGAAGAATTTAATTTAATAAAAGAGGGGGGGAGTATTTCACTACAGTACCAAATTTCGTTCGAATTGGTCCATTCTTTCGTCAGTTGTCGTCTCCTTAGACTCACTGACACACACACACACACACACACACACACACACACACACATCATCATCATCTCAGAAACGTCTGATTCTTGTTCAAGGATGCTTGAAACGTGCTCTCCCGTCGAAAACTCGAATTCGAATTTTCGACCCCATCACAATACTTTCCTTATAAATTATATGTATATAAGGAAAGTAATAAATTAACTTTGCAGAAATAAATTGATTTTAAATTTCGGGGATTGAAAAAAAATATATTTTTATGTGGTATGCAAACATCAAGTTATATCAAATCGTTTGAAATAAACATAAGATAGTAATAATATTAAAAGTAAGACTAACATTTTTGGTTGCATTTAAATCCTAACACGACGCTCTTTTCACTTTCAGGATCCATTACTGGCAGTGTCTGCGATGAATTTCATATTCCTTTCATATGTTTCGCAGTTTAGCTTCAAATATCCGTCTTTATCACCTACTGAAGCATATTTTTGCAAAACTAACACCCACGCCTTCTCCGCATCAACACTGACAGATGCTTCCTGCTGGCATACATGCAGTCACTTACACATAATAGTGCCCAACGCACAAAATGAAAGGAAAAACCTATTTGCTATATTCCGTGCCCATGCACTGGGGCCCGTATAATAGAAACTTAACGTAATTGGTAGGTTAATGAAATAAAAACATGGCTTTATTGGTGTTATGGTAGTATTTACAGGCATATGGTTTAAGTATGAAGGAAAATAAGCATCATATGATACATTTTGTATGAATTATTTGGCACAGTGAATTACTACATAATTATGTATTGTATGGAAGGCTTCGAATTTAATAAAATAACATTTCATATGATTTTATGAAAAGAGGATTGGGGGGATTTAAAATGTTTGTGGGGGCCACATTACATATAGAAAGAAATGAAGACGCGTCAGCAACTCAACGGATAAACCGTCTTCTAATCAGCTAGAGATCGGTTGTTCAATCCCCACTGAGACAAAGTTGTTTGCAATAGTGCGTGAACAACTTAACCTTGCAGTTTCGACAAGGTCTAAATAACATAAAGCTTGATATTTTCTCGGGAATCTACTGCTCGAACAGAAATTTCAATTCACGGAGGGTTAATGCAATCAAAATCCTATCCTTTAATAATAAAAACAAGGAAGGAAAAGATGTCACAGATCAGAGGTTGTTATTACTTATCAAATCTGAAAGAAGAGTATGTAAGATCCAAATATATAAAGAAAAATAATCGTCTCAGCAGCTCGACGGACAGAGTGTTGTTAGGACGGCCGAAAATAAATGATTGAATTCTCAACTGAGACATCAAACTTGAGGTCTTTACTTAGTGAAGAATATAAATAGTCTATCAAAATCTTTTCATACATGCTTTATTTGGATGTTTTCTAAAAAAATCTAAAATTAAAATTAATGTAGATCGAGCTATGATCAAAAACACTGAAGAAGATAGTTGTAAAGAGATTCTCTTTTTTACTACTTTACCTGCAATACATGGTAATGTACAGGGAAAGTATTGCAATCATGCTGAAAATCGCAACTCGAGTTTTCGACGGATCTACACGTTTCGAGACCTCTAGAATACGAAAAAACTATTTTTAGCGTGACGTCTGTGTGTGTGTGTGTCTATCTGTGCAGATTTTGTATCCACTCTAACTAAAAAACTAATGGACCGAATATCATAAAATTTGGTAGGTAAGTCACTTGTGGTCAAATCTGGTGCTGATTAGTTTTGGGTACGATTCGGGATAAAAAGAACTCGTTTTTTTAGCGAAATGGCCCGCAAAAGCTTGTATCCACTCTAGCTGAAAAACTAATGGACTGAATTTCACAAAATTCGGTAGATAAGTCACATGTGGGTCACCCTCTGGTGTTGATTAGATTTTGATAAGATTCGAAAAAAAAATAACCTGCCTTTTTTTGTAAAATGACCCGCAAAAATCGCCAAAATCTAAAATAAGAAACTACATGTGCTCAAATATATCCATTAAATGCATGTTTAATACGTAATTTTTAACGAAGAAAAGAATAAGACCAACCCCATTACACTAAAACTAGCCGTTCTCGAGATATTTTAGTTTTTATGTATTTAGTTTTTGTGAATTGGTTGAACATTTAATTGCTATTTTATTGTACCTGACAGTTACTTTGTGATCTTGTTCGAGAGCTATAATGTTTTTGGTTCTTTATTTATTCCTTTTTACGCTTATTAGTGCTTTTAAATAAAAGCGTTAGTTATCTAAAATTTCGAACACATTTTTACTTTCCCTGCAATACATGGTAATGTATAGGGAAAGGATTGGAATCATGCCGAAAACCGCAACTCGAGTTTTCGACGGATCTACACGTTTCGAGACTTTTAGAATACGAAAAAACTATTTTTAACGTGACGTCTGTGTGTGTGTCTGTCTGTCTGTCTGTCTGTCTGTGTGTCTGTCTGTTTGTTCAGAATTTGTATCCACTCTAATTAAAAAAGTAATTGACCGAATTTCATAAAATTTGGTAAGTCATTTGTGGGCGAATCTGGTGCTGATTAGTTTTGGGTATGATTCGGACAAAAATAACCTGCCTTTCTTTGCAAAATGGTCCGCAAAAATCGCCAAAATCTAAAATAAAAAACTACGTATGCTCAAATATAGCCATTAAATGCTTGTTTAATACGTAATTTTTAACGAAGAAAAGAATAAGACCAACCCCATTACACTTGGTCTAGCCGTTCTCGAAATATTTTAGTTTTTTCTTATTTTTTCTACGCCACCTTTGAAAAGAAGTCCAGTTATGAAATGAGAACGCAAATTGTATTAAAAGTGAATTAAATGTAATTAAAATAAAGAGAACGTGAATATAAGTCTGCAGAGAAAGTCATGTGCTGTCCACATCAGATTTTTACTTTCCCTGCAATACATGGTAATGTATAGGGAAAGTATTGGAATCATGCCGAAAATCGCAACTGGAGTTTTCGACGGATCTACATGTTTCGAGATCTGTGGAATACAAAAAAACTATTTTTTGCGTGACGTCGGTGTGTCTGTGCAATGTATGTATCCACTCGAACTCAAAAACTAATGGACCGAATTTCATAAAATTTGGTAAGTAAATCATTTGGATGTGACCCTGGTGCTGATTAGTTTTTGGTACGATTCGTAAACACAACCCGCCTTTTTTTGCGAATTGGCCCTTAAAAATTTCATTTATCCGCTCTAGCTAAAATACTAATTGACCAAATTTCACAAAATTTGGTAGCTAAGTTACTTGTTGGATACTCTTGTGCTGATTAGATTTTGGTACGATTCGGAAAAGAAGAACCCGTCTTTTTTTAAGAAATGGCCCGCAAAAATTTCATGTATCCACCATAGCTAAAATACTAATTGACCAAATTTCACAATATTTCTTAGATAAGTTACTTGTGGGACACTCTGGTGCTGATGTGTCCCACAAGTAACACACACAAGTCCCACAAGTAACATGTGTCAAGGCTAAGATCAACCCAATTACACTAGGACTAGCCGTTCTCGAGACATTTTAATTTTTTCTCTACGCCACCTTTGAAAATAAGTCCAGTTAACAAATGAGAACGAAAATTGAAATAAAAGTGAATTAAATTTAGGTAAAATAAAGAGAACGTGGATATATGTCTGCAGGGAAAATCATGTGCTGCCCACATCAGATTTTTGTATCCTGGGAGCATACCCACGATTTGAGAGGACACGTCGTAACACACTGTTATTCTTGCCTTTATTCGAACCCCAAAGTAAACAATACTATACCATTTCCTGATAAATATTGTCTCAACCATACTCCTCAAACATTTCATCATATCGAATTTAAAACTATTTTTTTACAATTCCTGCAATATGCATAAAAGCTGCTTATTATAGAGAATAAAAATTTTTGATCCAGCCTACAAGACTGTGCATAAAAATTTCACGAATAATTCCTAATATTCTATTCTACGGTTGTATAAAAGATGGCATCGGTTCTTCTTGAAAAGTCAAGACTTGCCGAATATCGCGTGGAATACGAATAGGTGTGTCCTTATGCAATATTCAGATGGGTCGCCTTCAAAGAACGGTTGGAATAGTAAACTTATTCAAGAATTCAGACGTAACTATAGAGGACGAAATTTGGAAATTCCATCATTGGCTACACTATGAAGAATGTTTGAAGAGAGAATTCGTCTTTTAGCATCTGTATACATGTATAAAGATGTACCATATTTAAGCGTAATGACTGCGTACATAAGTTTGAAGAGTCTGTTAGTGAAAATATACCAGGAACTTTTAGTTTTACAGAAAGTATAATCAATATCATTTGGGACCTTTACTTAATGACTTATATTTTCTTGACTTTGGAAGGGTCATTTATAGTGTAATAGACAGAAGTAAACATTGTCGCATGGTAAACCCATGAGCCAATATTTTCGGGAATGCGACCTAGAGTCTTCTTATTTATTTTTTAGGGTCAGCCTTTTCGTTCGGCCATCTGCACTCGAAATAGAAAACCAGGATGTCGAAGTTCTTTAGATCTCGTATTCGTACCGAAAGATTTTAACGTGCGGCTTTTTCGGACAGATCATAGGGTTCTCGGCTGGTTTGAATTAGTTGGCCGAAAGAGTATCGGTTTCGCAGGGGCTTAAAAAGGGGCTTTTGTTTCTGGGGATCTAAAAGCCAATGGCGTTGCTTTGGGGTCAAGGGGTTAAGACCCTGAATCCAATGGGATGTTTGTATGCGCCTCAGGGGCGTGTTTTAAAATCTTGGGGAGAGAGAGTTTTGAGAAATTTAAAAAAAGGAGCGAGGAGAAGGAACTGTGTGGCGATAAAGAAAGACGTCTCCCCATGATGGTCCTCGCAAAAAGAGAGAAGCAAGCTGTTGAATTGCAAATGATGTCGGTGAGTGCCACATTTAAGGGCCTGTGCCTGATTTATATCTTTTGTCTCTCTCTCTCCCTCTCCAATAAAATAAATTCTAAGTAACGCCAATTAAAATATCTACTTGTTAACTCCAAATAAATTATTTTATAGTAAAAGTCAGTTGTTTTCATGATAGATTACCATCTTTCACATTTTAGTCTATGAGACTATATATATACTTTTGTATTTGGTTTTTGTTTACCTTAAATTGGTTAATCCCATTAGGAATATGGGAAGTTGTGTTTTAAATAATTTAAATCAATAATGTTGTAAATATTTATATAGTGTAAATAAATTAATGTTTGTTTATACTCACGGCCTTATTCTTTTTCGCGCTCTTACCGGGCGTGTCCTAAAAAGGAAGTTACCTTAGGACAAACATGCTTTCAAACAGTGGTGTAACTAAAATTTTGGCGTCCTGGAGCAAATCATTTCTAAGCACCCATTATCATAATTTGTAGTCTTTGGTCTTTCAGCCAAATTTCTTTTTTATCGCAGTAGATGCCTCCTTTTCGGTTGGACAGGACGCCACTGCTCCAAGAAAGATACGTGTTTCACTGAGGAATTGCTAAGTAAGGCCGCACTACATTTGTGATTACATGCTAGGGAAACAGAGGCAATAAAACACCCTCTAAATTTTGACCCATTGCTGATTTCACCATTCCAGAGTGCCAAGATTTAGATCAGAAACCAAATAGGGCACATGCCAGTGAAATTCTTGGGAAAAAAATAGACAAAACTTTTAAGTTCACCAGATAGTTACTAGTAAAAGAAAATTTTAGCTTAAAGATTAATAGGCATTGATTAAAATTAATTTTAAATGTTCTCTTTTAACAATATTACGCAAATGAAAAATTTCCAAAAATAAATCTACTTGGATGAAAATGGATTTTCTATTATATATATATATATATATATATATATATATATATATATTAAAAAAAATTAAATAATATATATATATTATTTAATTTTTTTTTTATTAGTTGCAATTTTTTTCGTTTGGTGAAAATTCTCCGAGTGCGGCCGTTTGAAAGACACTGTATTCTATTAATTTTATTCCTAGTTTTCGCTCATGAGAACAGCCAAGAGGAAAAATTATCTTCTAAGATCCACGATGGCAGCCGGGTCAGTTTGGCGTTCCAACAGGTGCCGGATCCGAGGTGTAATCGAGATTTTTTTTCTCTACGCCATTTTGATGGGTGGTCGTGTAATCAAAAGAACAGTTATAGGACATCGGGCGCGATTTATTGGGCCGTTAAAGGGCCAACTCTTATCTTCGGAGTGGATTTGATAATAGAATCCAACAGCGAAACAGATTCTCGTAGAGGCCCTAGCATTGGGTAACGTAAAGCAGATCGCCAATCTTCGTGTGCAGATGCTCGGAATAAATCGGTGGAGCTCGGTAGGGCTTCGGAAATTGAATCAGATAAGAAGTAGCTTTCGTGAATATAGTTATCTTTCTACGTATGACTTGATACGTGAGTTTTATGGTTGGTTCTATGCTTCGATGGAAATTGTTTCATTATGGTACACTGTTTTCTTTTCCTCCTGGATGAATGCAGTAATGGAAAACTTAAAAGTCTATGTTTATCTCTAAATATTTCATATCAGTGGAAACAAATAGTCTTTTTACGGTGCTTATAAAAGATAGTTGCATGAAAGATTTTAAGCGATTTTGATATATTTTCGTTATCTGAGCTCTTCTCAATATAATATCTTGTTTTTAAAGGCCGCCTTATGGTTTCGTATGAAATTGAATATTGATTCTAAATCTCAATTTATTGTATAGGGTGGTTATAATTAAATTGATGCTACTCTTGGAGTTCTCGAGCTTTTTGTAAGAAACATAACAATATCTGTGGTAATTTGATTATGCAGACTTAATTTTGGATGAAACCGCAAACGGATTTAAGTTTTCCTACCCGAGCAAACTGGCGTTTTATAACTATAACCCTATGTAACACAACACTATACTTTTACTCAATTTCATTTACAGGAATTCTTCAATTTTTGAGTAATTTAAATCAGTTAAATGACATAGAGTGTAAGCAATATTCTTATTCGATGTTACTTTCACATAAGTCAGATATGACAATTTTATACAGCAGTCTTCTTTATCATGCGTTGTAAGCTAGATCAGAAATTATCGGGAATGGAAATTTGTTTTAATTTTCAATTTATTTTCCTTTAATGTATAACAGCAAATAGTTTTAAATTATAATTGAAATGATTTTCATAGATATTTTTTGTATGTAATATCTTAAAATGCGTAAATACCAACTAGACAGCCTAAGATTTAAATTAATTATTTTTACCCTTTATGACCTCCTTCTGCATTAGAACCAAAGCCTATTACCCCAGTGAAGAAGTTCTCTATATAGGGCTCTATATAGCGCTCGATTTAAACCTAAATTAAAATCTATTGAAACATTGCAAGCACATGGATGATTCGGGATTATGTCAAAGCCATCATTGCAGAGTGTGTAAACAGGTCATACATTAATGTTCTCCAGATGTCTTTGTACATACATACAACTTGATACGTGAGTCCTGAGCATTAGCGGCCGATTTCACTATAGACTAAAAAAGCAATACACATAAAATGCACATTGGACAAGACAGATAAAATAGACAGAGGAACACAATTTTTTTTTTGCGGCCGTTCTATAAAAGTTCTTTCCATTGCAGAGGAACATAATGTATTCCAGGGTCTCTTCTTTCAGAAAGCGAACAAGGCTCTTCTTAGAGTCAGCTAGGTGAAATCTATTCAAGTAGACCTGGGTGACTATGTGAGATGTATTTGTATATAGATATTTAGTCGTGACCATTGATCAATACTAACGCTGATCCCAGAAGCTCTAGAAATGTCCCACTACTTGCAACCTTAATATTTAAAGAGTTTGTTGTAAAATTTAAAAAAATGGCTTCTGAAGGAAGTAGAAGAGTAACTACTTTAGACCGAGACTACTTTGGACCCGAGAACAAGCTTACGTTACTAAGGGACACTATGGCGTAGGTGTATTCAGAACCTGGAAAGGGTCAGGGGGTGTATGATCGAATAATGGGCGTTTTCCGATTTGTGTTATGGGGATATAATGTAAATTTTCTACCAATAGGGAGAGTGTGCACACCCCTCTGCATGAGAAAGCGATCTACATACCCCAACAGATTATTAAACTATGATCGGTAACATTTTTATTGTCTACTGCCTACAGCAAGGGAAATGGTAAATACATTCCTTCCTGATGTGGTGGCGATTGAGCGTCGCCGTGGTCCCAAGCCAGGACCGAACTCGGGACCTCTTGCTTACAAGACCGACATTATAATCACTGAGCAAAAGCTAGCTCCTGCTCTGTTCTTATAATTCGGGTATTGCCTCAGTGTGGCATCTTTGATCAGATGTCTTTGCTGCCGCACACTCCCCTCGCTGATGAGGAGGCCGAGAGGCGTGTCGCCTCGGCGTGACGTCAGGGCCGGGAGGCGTGTTGCCTCGGCGTGACGGACAGTTGTGGTCAACCAGGAAGGGAGTGTCAAGGCTTCTGACTCCTTGTGGTGCTGCCATCTCGTGCTGAGAGGCGAAGTCGTTGGAAAGGAAGGTTGCGCTTTTTTCAAACGTCCAGTCATCATTGTGGCGATTGTGCGTCGCCGTGGTCCCGAACCAGGGACCTGATGCTTCGTAGACCGACATTATAATCACTGAGCAAAAGCTAGCTCTTCCTCTGTTCTTATAATTCGGGTATTGGCTCATGTGGCATCTTTGATAGATGTCTTTGCTGCCGCACTGATATTGCAGAATTATTTTTATAGGGAGACATGTTTATCTTTTAGTGTCTTATTTTCTCCTCCCTGTTCCCGATGAACTATTTCACAATAAATGGAATTGCTGCTATTGAGAATATAACTTTCTAGTGCTTCCTTGAAGAACGCAGACACAGAATTTTTGCTACCTTATGCCTACTTTTTTTCAAGAAATTACTAGAAAGTTATATTTGAACTACTTGTTTGTCTTCATGAATGTTATCCTGCTGTTCCGATTTAAACCAAATATAACGCGATGTTTTATTTGAGATAAACAGTAGGTCTATTCTATAAAACCAAAAACAATCAAGTTATTTTCGAGGACTGTTAAAATTACTTTGAGACAGCAGAATCCCATTTCGTTATATAAAGATCCACACTCTTTACTCCGCATCGTCCATTCCCCTACACACAGCGAAAATTTTATTTGGATTGATCGTGAATGGATTTAAAATGTGATATTTTCAATAACTTGGATGGAACTGAGGTGATGTCGATATTTTTTGAGAACCAGAGAACCAAATCTTTGAAAATCAGGTTTCGTCATTAAGAAGTAACAATATGAGCGATTTTAAATAAACTCGATTAATATAGGAGAAATTTGCCTTTTTACTTTCCTTATATACATAATGTATAAGGAAAGTATTGTGACGGGGTCGAAAATTCGAATTCGAGTTTTCGACGGGAGAGCACGTTTCAAGCATCCCTGATCACGAATCAAACATTTTTGAAGTGGTGTGTGTGAGTCTGTGGAGACGATAACTGACGAACGAATGGACCGATTCGAACCAAATTTGGTACAAAAATCACAATCCGTAAACACTGGAAGCCTATTGTTTTTATACGTAATCGAATGTTCAGAACCCCCCTAAATTTTCGAATGAAATTTTGAAAGAATCGTCAAAAAATCAAAATCGCTAATAAAGTTACGCAAATAGACATTTCTTATGTAATTTTTCATTAGAAAACGATTGGCATAAATTTTAGAACGCTAACATGAACCGTTCTCGAGATATTGTACATTTTTCAAAAAAATTATGAAAAAGTCACATAAAAAAAAAATCCTATTGAGAAACATGTTCGCTTTTCATATGTAATACCATGCGATAAATTGAGTGACATCATTCTCGTGGATCTAGCTCGTTCCATTCATGAAAAAATATACTTTGAATAATATTTTTGTATTTGAACGCCAATAGTTATTTATCTGCTGTAAGACTAACTTTTTTCTTAGTGCATAACGCTTGGCGAGATTTTGGCGACGAATTTGGCGGAATGTCGCCAACTTGGCGACTTTTTTGAAATGTTGCCAAATTAATGAAAATCTCGCCAAATGGATAAAAATGATGCTAAATCAATGAAAATGACGACTGATTGTCGAAAATTCAATATCTTGGAAAGAATATTAGTATCTACTATAAGAAAAACCTATTTTTTTACTGTAAAAGTAGTAAATTCATTACATTATATAAGGAAAGTCATGTGTTGCCCACATCAGATTTTTTTTTATCAGTATAAATATCTTTTCAGATATTCTTGTTTAATAAGTAATTATATTAAATTTTTCTGAATTTCTTAATGAGAAATAAATTGGGTCACGTAATTTATTCTTTTCGGACTAATACGGTAAACCCCAAATATAATAAAAAATACGTTTCTTGTAAGGGAGTTTGTTATCGTTATAAAATATCGGTTTAATTATAACTACCCTTATTTCAAAATATATATTATAAAATATTAAATTTATCATAGTACTAGAATTTAACAAAAGTTACTAAAGAATCCCAACCAACAAGTCCCTAAAAATTATTTAGTTAATATTCTCTTCAATAGCAACCACCCGTCTGCCAAAACTTCACTTGTTTGCAAAGAAATCTCACTTTAAGTACGCCCAAATGCGCTCACTAACATCCATTTCGCGGAAGAAAAGCGCATTAGCGCAGAATTAGAGTCCGTCTGCCTGGCGTAATAACTTCATTACTCGCTCACTCTTCAGTAAATATGGTTCTCTAAATGGAAGCTGACTGCCTAGAGCCAGCGTATGGGGCAATTGTTTTGTTGTAAGCAAACCTAAATTCTTCCCTGCCATGGCACGTTCTGAGCATAACTCGATTAATTCCTGTGCTATTCTTAATCGCATTTCTGGCCCGTTAAGAAGCGTGCAATTAGGGGAGTACCCACAAGGTGTTGACCCGCCTGTACTGGCCCCCTTTTTACGGGGGAGGCTAATTTTGCTAATTGCAATTAAATGCAGAGTGGGCTGTATGCCTATCCACCCTTATTACAATTCTTAAGCATATTATTTCTGCGCCGGATTTCCTTTTAGATCATTGGTAAATGTCACACGTCGGCGTTCTCTGGGTATTGTTTCCACAAGCTACAAGAAAATGATTAAAATAACTGAACCGAAAGGATCCAGTAGAATTTCTCATATATAAATCTACAGACAGGTTTCAGGTAACCATCAAGATAAAAGCCCTTTGTGTCACATTCTACATGTAATTGAAAAATTTATAATTTCAATTTAATGCAATGTGTTGTGTACCTCATCCTTGCAGATGATCATTGTGATCTCGCATTGTGATCGTTAAGCATATAATTCCAGCACTGGTTTTTCCTCTTAAAGCATCATTAAGTGTCCTGGGTATTGTTATAAATAACAAAAATAAAAAGTAAGTAGACCATATCATACATAAACGCACAGAGGGCTCAGATGACTATCAAGGTACCTAAGCGTAGTATTATAATGCATGAACCGATGCGAATACTCAAATCTGTGACGTTTTGATTTGATAATCAAAACCGCAATACCCTGTAAAATTTCTAACGAGTTTTCAATTCTAGCACAACGCATTCCTTTTCATAAACTTAATATTACAGCAAAAGAAAAGATAACTTTTTGATATAAATATATCTACTTAATTCAGAATGCAGGCTTAATTTTGCAATATCCATTTTAGTTCTGTAAAGCATTTTAGAATCATACATTCAGACGTCAGTCAAATAAATAATTTTGTTAGTAACGCAATACCCTCGGAGACCTCAATCAATCATCTCTTAAAAATAGGATGATTGATCAATAAAATCTATAGTCCAATCATTAATTACTCATTGAAGTAATTCTACGTTCATACGTTCATCAGCAACCAGAATCAGTTAAGGTTCTTAAGGATCACCAAGAAGTTGATCCTTCTTTCATGATTGTAGTGTCATGCAGGTCACGACAGAAGGATCACTTTTTGGTTCCAGGCAATGAAGATAATGAAGTAATTGAATCTGTAGCTCTATAGAATGACTTATCTACCATCAGTAATTCTATAGAGCTATAGATTTTTATAATAATTTGCTTTTATTTATTATTTATATTTAAAATTGCTTATTTTTGATTTTATTAATGTTCTCACATAAGTTCCTAATGCTCCAAAATTAGGGTTGCACCGAATACCATCTTTTGCCGAATACCGAATACCGAATATTCGGTTAAAATTCTTACCGAATATTCGGCCGAATACCGAATATTTGGTTAAATTTTTTTAAAGGTAATATTTCTATTTTATGCCAATTTAAAATGGAAAAAATTTCTATTTTGTGCCTTTTTTAAATGCATTTACATTTAACATCCTAAATTTATTTGCATTTACATTAAGTATAATTATTAATTTAAATAAATAAAAAATGAAATAAATCATTTCAAAAGCAAATAAATATAGTACTTAATTTGTTTTATGTTTATCTGCATAAATTGATAATTGATAGTTAATTTCTGATATGTGATAATCATGGCTTCATGTTATGTTATAGAGAATTTTGCATTTACCTTACATACAAATACAAACCCAAGTTGCTTAAAATATCATTACAAATTAGAATTATAATTTATTCAAGTAAATTTTTGCTATCTTAGTCTCTTCTATAATGTAACTAATAAATAATTTTATCAAAATTGAAACTGAGCAGTCAAATTCAAACATTGTCAAATCATTTTTCTTTTTAAAGTGCAAAGGATACTTCGCCAGAATGCCTAGCCATTCTTTTTTAAGTTGTTGTCACAACAAACTACAACAGAGTAGATACTGATAGATAACTAAACAGTTACACCCTGTGACAAAAGACTCAACAAAGTAATCTTCTCTTCAGAAATCATGAAAGAAATTAGAAGGGTTGACTACACACACAGAGAGAAATTCTTTGGTTATCTTACTTGACACATTTTAATGGATACAAAGGAACACCTATGGCACCCTCAGTATTTTCTCTATCTCTATCGAAATTAAAATACTGCAAAATTGAATATTCACCAAAGTGCTTTTTTTTATATATTAATGACCTTCACCTTTTTTTAATATTGGTGAAATGATAATTGATTTTTTTAGCTGCATATTTTATAAAAAATTAACAGTTATATTTTTAAACAAGTAATATTATGAGTTTTATTTTCTGGTTACTGCTTCATATTTAAACGAGTTAGTAAGGTTAAGGTGTGATAAGATTTAAGAAAAATTGAAAAAACAACAAAATTTAATATCAGATTGTTTACTTTTACATTAAAATTATTTTAAATACGATAATATTGGTAAGTAACAATTTGAATTAATTTTGTACTATGATACTATAACTTTCATTGCATAAAAAAATGTGCTTTACCAATTATCAAATATTTAAAATTTTTCTTACTATTCGGTTCGGCCGAATATTAAAGTATTCGGCCGAACCGAATATTCGGTTTGACTGCCGAATAGGCAGTATACCGAATACCAACCGAATATTCGGTGCAACCCTATCCAAAATTTCAGTGGCATAATTGCAGCAGCATGCTGTAGCTTAGCCGAATGTTAGCATATTTTTTTATTCAATGCACTTTAGATTTATTACTTATCTACATAAGATGTATAATTTTATAGAATTTCAAAACCAGGGAGTGGGGCGCGACAGCCCAATGGTTAGCGCGTGGGAATTACGCTCGGTCGCCCCGGGTTAAATTCCCGCCACTGCCTAAACTGCCGCCGTATTCACGCGGAGTACGATTACGTTAAACATATAGGTCCGTAAGTCATTTCGAGAGGTTGGTGGTCGGGCGGGGAAGGAGGGTGCGGTCTCTGTGGATGCCTCCCCCACTGGGTTCCGGTCTAAATTGGACTTCCCGACCGTCCAAACAGATGCTTTATATCTTTCTGGTAGATTGGACAGTCTGGGTCGAAGAAGGAGAAAATCAGGACGTAGTGCATTTGCTCGTTATGTGTCTCACTCTGCTACCATTCATTTTAGCATATTCATCTCCATAGATTAAAATGCTAACCCATCAAATTCTTGAGCTCCACTTACAGGGATCCAGCAAGGAAGGGGATAGTTGGAACTTTAATAATAAAGCCTAGCTATCATTTGGTGCTTATGCTGTGATATTGATTCCCACCCTCAGTTAAAAGCGATATCCACCAAATTTCAGCATGAGGGGTAAGAAGCCCCAATGGGATATTTCTCTACGGGCCCCAAACCTTACACGTATAAGTTTTACATTTATGTTGTATCCTTGTAAGTTTTCTTTTCTTTCCTTTCTTTTTTTTGTGGGGGGGGGGGGCTATTTATCTATCAACTATATGCTTTCGAAATAATGGGGAAATTAATCTATTTAAAAAATCCATAGTAGCAATTGTAAATCAGGAAATCATTCTATGAGCGTTGTAGAATTAAATATTGATTTGTGTTTTACATGAATGCTGTATACCTAAATGTTAATGTAATTTGTTAGACAATATGAAAGTATTTTTTTTAATGTCTGTGCTATTATAGTCGTTCACGCGGTGTATTCCTTCTTTTTTCTTCAGGTGCTTTATGAGATGAGGTCCAGTCATAAGGGTCTGAGCTGAAAGCAGCGAGATGGACTTCCGGCGGGCGTGGTCCGACGGCCGGCGGAAGGCTGTTCTCCAGCGGAGGACCACACCAAGATGGTGGTGGTGCGTCCTGTGGTCCGTCCTCTGCCTCTCCTGGGCATCTACCGTAGTGGAAGGACTCATTGTTGCCTCTTGGAATACACCAAATGAGACAGTGACTCTACAACATATGGCGACAGACCCTATGTCTGGTCGTGTGTACATAGGAGCCCATAACTGGCTCTTTCAGTTCGATGCATCTTTGAGGTTGGAACAATCTGTGCAAACAGGTCCAGTCAATGATAATATTCAGCGCTTTCCGGGTGCCAGCTCCGAATCGGAACTGGCTCCCACAGACAACACTAACAAACTACTTATCGTAGACGAAACTTCGCGACGATTACTCGTCTGCGGGAGCGTGTACCAGGGCGCGTGCCGACGTCGCGAGCTGGACGATATAGCGCGGGCCGAGGACCTGGTGCCGCTGCCGGTGGCCGCGAATGATGCGGACAGCTCCACAGTAGCCTTTGTGGGGCCTGCTCGCTATAAGGGGTATTCTGACACGGTCCTCTATGTGGCCACCACCAATAGCAAGTTGGGGCCGTATCGTGACAATGTACCGGCCATCTGCAGCCGCAGCCTGGATGAGGGCCGCAAGCTCTTCTCCATCATCGAGCGCTCTTTCTCGGCCATCTCGCGGGTGGACATCAGCTCGCAGCTGCGGGACTACTACCTGGTGAACTACGTCTATGTCTTCCACTCGGGGGACTTCATATACTTTGCGACAGTGCAGAGACGTTCTCACCTTCGTTCTCTGGAAGAATGGGGCTACATATCACGGCTGGCGCGTGTGTGTGTCTCTGACGCTGGGTATGAAACTTACGTCGAAACAACGCTGCAGTGCCTGGGACCTGATGGACGTGATTACAACCTTTTGCAGGATGCCCACTTGGTGAGGGCTGAGCCCTCAGACCTGCTGGTTGGCGTTTTTGCTGCTAGCCCTGATCACACGGACCATAGTTCTGGACGATCTGCAGTGTGTGTCTTCTCGTTGTCTGATGTGGAACAGCGCTTTACAGAGAACATACACCTCTGCTACAACGGAACCGTTCCGTCCCGAGATATGGACTACATCGCTGGAAGCATCGAACATTGCCCTTTACCTGGGGTACGTGAAGCCATTCTTAAAGCCTTGTATTCCTCACAGGTACCCACCCCCACCTCTTATGTTCTCGTTTTGTTTTGTTTTGTTTTGTCTTTTGTGTTTCCCTGCTTTTAATAGGAAATAATAGGACTTGATGTCAGGATTTGTTTAACGTATAGGTAATTCATCCATACGTTTGTAATGCTTGACGCCTCTGTAGGTTAACGCTATCCCAATATATTCACATTTTCAAAACTCTTAGTAATATTTGTCATTTTCACAAAAAGTCTACAACGAATTCCCAACTAAAAGAATAGCAACAAGGCTTAAAGATCGGCATCAATTTTGCTGGAGAATGTGAAATTTTTCTACACGTTAGTTGAAAAATGAAGTTGAAAATGAACAATGAAGTTAAAAATATCAATTTTTATCTAACTATAGAACGTTTACTTAGATGTAGTCCTAGTAATTGTAATACCAGCGTACAGTAACGTAGTATCCTAACCAAAGGACGCGTATAGAACATATTGGGAAATTTGTGGCCCTCTGGAGGTTTCCATATTCTCGCCGATATATTTTTTGCTGTTTGACCTTCAAATGTAAATAGGATGTTCCTCTATAGCGGGAATCTGGCTACCATTATTGAAATTACGATAATATGGATACTTTACCGCACAACTTATTGTTTTATCCCATGTGCTAGATTTTCTGCTTGAAATACATACAGCACACTATATTCAAGCTCCATATAGAGCTTTTATATATACTTTTAAAATTCTAAACAAACCTAATAACACGAAGAAAATAATGCCTTTTATACAAAGTTGAATAACATTGCCAAAAGAGACAAAGCTATGAAATTTTGAAATACCACGATGTAGAATTTTATCCGGTTTGACATGGGAAGTTCAGCACATTGTATAGAAAATTTAGGAATATTGTTAATCCAGCTGTCGAAAACACAAAGCTTTAGCTGCGCTCTTCACAAAGCGGTATATTGATTTTCACAGCATTATGCTTTATAAAGAATTTTACTCTGTTCTGACGGAGAATTTCAGTTACTAAAGTATTCTGAAACAGACATTTTTAACGAAAAAATCGTGAACAAAAATAGAAGTTTCATACGGATATGTAATCGATTGCTTTCAAAGGAACAGCGCCAACTTTTAATAATTTGTCATAATCTATCATTTAGTTTGAAAGCAGGGTTTTTGTTCTTCCTATTCTGTACTATGTTATACCTTTGTCCCTACTGAGATTTTGTTTAAATTTTCTTTAACTATTTCTATTATTGGTTTGTTATTTTTGTTTAATTTTTATTTCTTTACCTCATGCATGTTTCTGTATTAGTATTTTCCTCTTTCTCTTATAACCCATTAAATGTCTTTAATCTGGTTCATACATTTTATGACTAGAACAAGTAACTAAAATTTATTTCTAAATCGTTTCTTGTATATATTAATGTATTGATTTATTACATTTCTAATTTATAACCCACACAATACAAGTACGTCCACAATAAGTCCAGAGGAAGTCCTATGCAGGATTTCAGGACTTCCTAAGGAAGTCCTATATTTTCCTAAAGACGTCTTAAGGAGGTCCATAGGAGATACAAATGTCTCTTTTTTTTACGTCCTGTGGAGATCCATTTTAGGATGATTTAATGACTTTTCAGGATGTGTTTAGGTTTTTAGTGGATTCTTTAGGAACCTGTAGGATGTCTTGTGACATACCACAGGAGGCTTTTGGAACGTACGGGATGTCTTACGGCATGTAACTGGAGCCTATGGAGATCCTATTCAGTATGCGTTTAGGCTTTTAGTGGAATATTCAGGAACTTGTGGGACGTATTGCAGCATATCACAGGAGACTTTCGGGATGCTTTGTGGAATACCATTGAAGGCTTTCAGGACTTATGGGATGTCTTATGCATATCATTGGAGGCTTTTGGAGCTATTTTTAGGAGGATTGACAGTGGTTCTAGGCTTTCTATAGGTTTCTTCAGGGATATTATGGGACATGTTCTAGCACATTACAGGAGGATTTAGGATTTTTCAGGATGCTTTTCCTCTAGCTGCTTATTTTATTTTCCCCATGTTAAAGTTCCAAAATCACCAATTACTTTATTTTTTTTTTAATCTTTTTCCATGTTTTTATTAAACATAGATTCTGAGAATAGAAATGTGTTTTTAAAAAATTGTTAAAATAGAAGTATTTCTAATATTTTTATAAAATGAATGCACATTACTTTTATAAACATACTAGAGAATACTTTAATTTTGCAGATTTTTTAAGAAAAGCACAAACCTCTCTTTTCTAAATCTACAATTGGTAGATAACAGGCAAGCTAGAGACTATTTCCCATAGGTTAACATGGGAAATAAAAAAAAAAGAAACAAACAGTTAGAAAAAGAATATCATCTTAATAGATCATTTAAGATTACAACATTCGAATTATCATAAAAGAAATTCAGTAGTCAATATAGTTTATATTTATGACATCCAAATTTCATTTGTTTGATGACAAAAACTAGTATTTATTTAAAAGTAATCAACTTATTTGTAGTGTTAATAGTCAATGTGTTCTTGTTAGTAGGGAAGACATTTGTCGCCTTCTGTCTACTAATATTTTTTCAGTTAAACCTTGGAATACAGATATACTGCTATTTCCTCATATTTTAGAACATTTTGATCCAAATATGTGTCACGTGAATGAATCTCTCATGGGATTACATTTTCTGACTTTTTTCAGTTTTAAATTTTAAAAAAAATGCAATATATCAATATCTTAAGTGTCATAAATGATGCCATTCAATTTTAAATAAGAACATGTGCATAAAAAGTAAAACTTTCATATACTTTCTATAAATTATTTTGATTTATTCATATTTAAAATATAGCTGCATGTTGAAAAGTAATGTTTTTTAATATATGACGAATAACTCATGAAAACAATGGTATTCATTTATTTATAAAGTGTGCACTGACTCTATAACATTGAGTGTATTTACTTCTCTAAATCATTGATTTATATATCTTTTTTCATAAGATTTACTGGCAAAAATTCATTTGCCACGAATAATAAATAACTATTTACTGAGAAAATTATGAAATCTTCCCACTTTATAACACAAAAATTCTGACCCATCTATCAGCTATTATCAATTTCCTTTAGTGGTAAAATATTTTTACAGTTGAATATAAAGTCATTTACAAATAAAAAAAAACTCAAACACATTCTGCGTATTTCAATAAATGTAAAAGTAATTTAGATCATAAAATAATGTTATTTATTGGTCAAATTAATATCACCTCCACTACCGTGATATTTCATTAGTGATATAATCTGGTAATCTGAAAACAAATATGCAAAATTCAAGTGATATACTAGAGATTTCTAATAATTTGATTTATTCACAGTCCGTCTGTGTAAGTTATGGGCCACAATTTATGAAATACTGCCCTAGAGAGACATGCAAAATGTCCCACATTTTAAGGAATTTATTTAAATTATTTTATACTTACTTTATAAGATGGACCGATTTTTGGTATGATACATTAAGACATACATACATACATACATAAAAACATTTTTTTTATTATAGAATAAATAAAAACCTAATATACACAATTTAATTTATATTATTATAGTTCTACAAAATTTCCAATCTTCAGCGGTACATGAATATTCCGTTTATCCATTGTCTTCGTGGCAATATATCTAGAAAAACAATAATCATATATATTAGATAAAATCAGAAAAGTACTTAGCATAATTGGTTTTCCAAAAATATTTGCATTATAAATATAAATTAAAGAAATAATGTAGGTTTCAACGACGTCTTCATAATTTCCCTCAAAGCAAAATTATGTCCATACAATTTACATACAGGTAACGATACAGGTAATAACGATAAGTGTATATTCAAGTAAGCGTAACGATTATGTTCCACACTTCAAAAAACAGTATAGGGATTCTGCATTTGAGTTCATTCCAATAGGGATACCCAATGAAAGGCGAGTTCATTTTAAATGACAATTCCAATTTAAAACACAATGAAATCACAACTCTATCTTTGATCCAAAACGTATTTGACTTAAATCAGTTATAAATTAAAGTTATATTGGCATTCTATATCGTTAATTTATTTCACTATATTCTCTTTTTCACATGTTGTGATTCCGTGTGCAAAAATAAACAAGTAAATGTGTTGATGCCAGTTTCCAAACCTGACATTCGCCCAAAGCAAAATGATGCCCATGGAATTTATATTACAATTTGACAGATAAATTCCAGAAGTTGAACTATAAACAAGCTAGTAGTTTTTGTAGATGTTATTTATACGGAGTACACCATCAGTATGAAAAACAATCATGATAAACTTCAGGATGACGGTCTGAGTCCGCTCTGCTTAAACACATACACTCTTTTAGAATATGCGATGAAGTAAATTACGATAACTTCTTACTGTACAATAATATAACCCCCTTCCTCTCTCTATTTTTTTTTTCCAGAAAAAATGTGAATTAAGTAAAAACAACAAAAATGCTTAACATATACCACAGGCATTTAAATGCTCATGTAAAGAAATATTTTCTTTTACAAATCAAAAGTTACTATAATATTAGAAATATTACATAATACTATATATTAATTTATTTATATCACTCATGATGTACCTATAAGTAATCTTATAATGTTGTTTACTTTGTAAGTTTTAGTATTACATTTTAAAAAATTTTTGCAAGGCATAAAATAGATTATACTCACCCCCACTTCTCTCAAAGTTACGACAAATAACAGTTAAGCATTTATTTTACATTTAATATAGATATATAAGGATTCCAATTTT
This sequence comes from Amaurobius ferox, assembly GCA_951213105.1. NCBI lineage: Eukaryota > Metazoa > Arthropoda > Arachnida > Araneae > Amaurobiidae > Amaurobius > Amaurobius ferox. The sequence goes on from OX578148.1 coordinate 73,632,363, forward strand.
TACTATAGCTTTTGTTATTGGGAATAGATTTGTTTTGACAATATACAGGAATTTCCCCATCACTGCAATCAATCACTTACTGTTAATTCATTTTAATTGCATACTATGAAATCTAAAAATTTACATATGCAGTAAATTGCAGACTAAAATCATAACTCCTCACAGTTCATTTGATAAATTGAGGCAAATAGGATTCAGTATCAGGAATTAGCGAAGACAAAGTCACTTTTTATACAATTAATGAAGGGCTGCCTAGCAATAAAGCAGCGTATTTAGTATTACTACTAAAATGGGATTTCTTTTTATTTTGCAATATTCTTTGCACATAATTTTTTTTTTTTTTTTAATGCTATTATTCAATACCTACATAAGTGGGGCCAACTGTATTACCACCAGAACATTAATGTTATAAAGCTAAGGTTTCTTAGCTAGACAAAAATTTATATGACATAATATACAAAACAATTAATTTCCTTAATTACACTCATAGATAAACATTTTTACACTGCTCCCAATACATCCTCATAGTCAAGTCAGAATAGCCCAAATGGCTGTCAATCAATTCAAAGACTGTAATAAATGATAAAAAGATTAGGTGATAAGCAATATTATAAGAATGACTTATCCGACTGCGTATTGTAAAACAAAAAATCAATATAGAATATAGTAAGGTTGACCTATCTCTTTTTAAATCAATTTATTTTTTAATTCATTAAACGTATTTTCTGCAACTGTAGCTAGCAATACTGACCTCTTATGATTCTATTTCAACACAATCATCACTTGCAGCATAATCGTCAAAAATAAGACCTAGCAAAACTCCTTTTTCTTGTAACCTATTTTACATTGAAGTATCTTCATAAGCAGAATCATAAATGGATTGTTGGTTCTCTTTACTGTTTTCAGATGAGCATCACGTCTGTTATAATTTAAACATCCACAGGCAATCTTTACATGTTTGGGCTTAATGTCTCTCGGGATGAATCTTTGTCACCAAACTTATTGTTGTTCCTGAGATTTTGCTTTTACTTAAAGTAATCTGAAAAAAAAAAAACATTTTTTACCTTTCCCAAACTAAAAACTTCACAATATCCAACATACATGCATTTAATTGTTCGCTATAAGCAATATGTTTTGTTTAACATTATAAAAGTATAGAAGATTCAAGGTGACAGAAAAAAAAATTCGCAATAACCAATAGTTTGCTACAACATCCGAGCTAGCAAGCTCCACTCTAAGTTGAAATGAGTATTTTGGATCTACAAATTTTATTTTGACAATCAAGATTTTAGACCCAATCATCATTTTCTCTGTCTAACTTTTCTGCTTTTTCCCCCATGTATCAGTAAGCATATGTACTTGCATATGTATTTGCATATGTTCAGTATGCATATATGTACAGCAGAAATTCTGACATATCTTCTTTCTAACAACCTAACCAATGCACGTCATGGATTACATGTGTCTGCGCAGTGAGTGCTGCTAATAAAAAGTAATTTATTTTATTGGCCGCATAATAAGTAACTTCAAAATTGCATTCAAGTAGAACATTTTGGCACCTGAGTAAAAATAATTAGGTACTATTGATACCCGGCTCCTAATTTCTAACCCTAGCACCACTATATTACTTTTAACCCTTTGCGGATGGCGGCTTTTCAGAACTGATGTGGCCCAAAGGATGGAGCATTTCACTTCCGAACTGTTCCAAAGGACGGCATATTTTTTGCACTTAGCCTAACTAAAAAAAAAAGTCATCCGTTACAGCATTCTACTTTTTTCAGGAATAAAAGAAATACTTATTTTCCATTAGATGCATATGTTACACGCAAATTATCTTTTATTTAAATATTAAAATTTCATATGATTAAAAATGATTAATTAACTTGATTAAAATTGTTACTTGTTACGCAGGAAAAATATTAAAATGATTGTACTTAATACTTTACACAGCTAATAGAGATTATGTACAATTTTTAGGAAGAAAATAGCTTTGTTACTAATTAATACGCCTTTTACGCATAATGTATTTCAAACATGGATTCACACACAGACAAACATTGCAAAATTTGCATTTATAAAAACTGTCTGTGTACTCATCAGAAATACCAAATATCCACGAATCTTCACTATCTGCATTACTTTTATGACTATTCTGTTCGATTACCATGCTAGTATATTCTTCTATACATAAAAATGTCTTGACATAGCCATCCGAAATAACCTAATAAATTCACTACTGAACATTTCACTAAAACCCAAACTTGAAAGAAAATACTCTCTTACATTCTAATAATTCACCAATGCAATCATTAAACTAAAATCGAAACGAGAACATATACTCAATTACAGCATAGCAAGAGTTTAACAGAAATGATTTGTTTGTTTATATTACAAAAACCATATTTTACCGCTTTAGATGAAGTGCTGATTCATAGGGACCACCTATACCAAGGTTAAATATTTGCAAAATATGTTGTAAATGTTAGAATGGATATTTAGCACCATCTAGAATTCAAATAAATTCAAACGAATATTTTCCACATGAAAGCGCACATTGCATGACTGTCGTCCTTGAATACAGTTTCACAGTTGACACATGGATGCACCTACCGTCCGCAAAGGGTTAAACAGTTAAATTAAAATTGTTGCTGATGATTTTTAATTTGTCAGTTTACCAAAATGCCAGTTATAGTTTTGTGACTAATACGCCTGTTAGTTAAAACAGTTTTCCTTAGGCCTATGATGCGATTTCTCTCAAAACCTAACAACTGTTTCTAGAGCCATAGAGTATGTCTCAATAGCATCTTTGTACACAATTTGCAGTATCAAAGCAGGAAATAAAGTTTCATTTGCCTGTGAGTGAGAACACTGGTCGTTTAAAACGCTGGACTTTGCGTCCTTTTAATGAGCCCTATAATATCATTGGCACTGACAGTTTGATCATTTGCAAAACTTAAACTTGGCATGCATGTTGTTTTATTAACGACTGTAGGTGAATCTTTTTTGCAACAGTGTATTTTCTTAACAGAAAAAAGCAGTATAGTGGACCTTTCAACAGAAAGGTTCCCTATAGAAAAAGAAAAAAATTGTATACATTAGCTTACCTGTATTTCATTAGAACTTGGGAATCTAGTAATTGAGGTCAGGATTAGAAGGTGACAGAGTTCCGACCTGTTCAGTTAAGAAATTAGAAAACTATCAATATTTAACATATAATATGTTGTAAATAATCCTACCAAATATAAAAATCAGTTGTTTTTTTAAATAAAGTGTTTATAGGCACATGTCCACAAGATTTTCCATCACATATGGAAGGATATTTCATTCACGTATGTTTAAAATGTATAAATGCAGCTAGATGCGGAACAAAACTCGAAACTAAAAGGGTTCTTCAGGTTTCAGTTTTGTTCCATCTAGAGTGAATTTATACCACCCAAGCTATTTATGTTGTATAAAAAACCTTACTACTAAACAAAATGAAATTACAAATAACTGGGAGCTAAAATTTCTGAAACATATTGGAAATGTTACATTATTATAAGTGTGCAGAATAAGTATAACATACAGTTTTAACTGTACAATTAAATTTAACTTTGTAATAAGAAATTATAAATTTAAGTAAATCCCGGAGAAACATAAACTACTTATGACTTTCCTGTATAACTGCTACTTGTTTTCAAAAAATGTCATTTTGAAAATAAATGATGAAATTGCGATACCAAGCACAAAAAATGCAAAGTATAACTTTGAGAATGGAGACATAAGAATCAAATTAAAAATTAAAATAAAAAGCTTTTTATGAAAACTATAACATACAGAGTAATATAAAATAATATCTAACTGTAAATAAAATCGTATCTGTTTACAGAACCACCAAAACAAAATGATAAATGACAAAAAATATATCACAAACTTTTGAAGTGCATAAGACTATTAGGTAACTTATAAAATAAAAATGTTTAAATATGTAATTAATTGCAAATAGGTTCCAAATATGACAAAATAAGCATGTGATTGTTGCATATGTTAAACTGAAAAGATAATTTTTATTTTGTCTGCAAAATTAGTTACAATTTTGGAAATTTTCACATACAGACTATGCATGTACATCTACGTTTCATACCTCTGACTTGCATAACAACATATTAAGATAGAGTTAACATATTAAAACTTGTTACATTGGCATTTCCAACCGCTCCATTCAATATTATAGCAGAAAACTTGAAATATTTATGTCATATTTGATGATTACACACAAAAATTCAAATATAACCGTTCATTATTTTCTGATGATCAGCTAAATTTAACCAATAACCAAGTAAATAATAAATATCAATACCGCATTTTACTACACAAGTAAACCTTTTAAAATCTTTAATTACTTGAACTAATAAAGGAAAAATTATAAACAAAACTGCTGATTGCATTATAAAAAACAGATTTATATTTTCTTATAAAACCAAACAGGAAATATACAGATATGACACTTTTGTGTTTATCTTTATATTTATAGTATTATTAAAATATAAGCTGATTAAGGTAATATTAAATTTTGAAATATAGTATGTGTCATCCTAACATGTATCTTCGAGATTCATTTTATATGAAAGAAGTGATTGAGGTAACAATGACAGCAAATATATTATATAATATTGTCATAATTTGTAAGTTTATATCCCTAAACTTTAAACATAAGCAAAGTTTCATAGATGTACTTTTCCCGTTTGTTTTTTAAACAAGCTCTTTTTACAATACAATCAGCATTTCTGCTTCAAATATTTTTTTTATTGGGTGAATTAATTAGAGGTTATGAATGGTATGTTTATTAGTACAATGTAGTGGAAAATTTTGAATACTGTTTGCCGAAACAAGGATAATAAAATTTAGATAAGTACACTTCTTGAGCGCTAACAATTCTTGACAGGTATCACTTATTAGAATTGGATAAAGTATTCGTGAGTTTGTTAATAGTCATCATCCAAGACGATTAATGCACGGCAACACTAACAGATTCAGGGGGGGAGGGGGGGGGGGCTAGAGGGCTAAAGCCCCCAAAATTAAATATTCTGCACTAGATGAAATGATATTTTTTTCCCATATTGTACCCTTGTACAAGGTTAAAAAAAACTTACCCCCTCCCCCCCAATGGTAAAAACAAAATTATAAAACAGAAAGATTTGAAACATTTCGTCCATGCATGATTAGAAAACTTGAAACATGGTAATAAATCACATGCTTATAGAGATGTTTACATAATTAAAATTAAAGCAAATTAAGAAATTTATAACATTCTAAACTTCATTTTTGTGTTCCGAGTATTAAAAAGATTCAAACCTATTCAATTACACTTCAGAAAAATTGAAATATTTTGCTATACAAGTGAAATTTCGTAAAAACTGAATAATCGCGATCTACCGATTTCTGTCGGAAATCTTTAAGTTTTGTCTAGGCGGACATCAATATATTGATGTCGGACTAGGTTTTGATTAACTATAAAAATTTTATATCAGCAGTTCACATATTAAAAGACAAACAAAATTTCTTACCATCCACGTGAAAGTAGTTCGTTTCTCGGTTTATCGAAAAATCAAGATGGACGCCGGAAGTCGTTCTGCACAGAGCGGTTGACTGACGAAAGACGCATGGTGCGCCTTCTAGGTTAACGGAAGTTCCAGAAGACGTCATAAAACACTTCAAATGGAGTACGATTGGAACACATTGCAAGATGGTCTTGAGTAAGACGTCTGTGGACGTCGTGCTTAGGATATGACAGTTGTAGGATTTACGGGAGCTTTATTGGCTGTCCACTGGAAGTCTGTGGTTGTGTGGGAAGGAATATCGATATTTTAAATTTTATGGATAACATTGATGTTTTGTATTTTATCGATATCAGTTATTACGACTTTCTTAATTTTCGGACTAGACCGTCCGACCTACTAAAAAATATAGGGTATCTGTTTAGATGGCCTGGACAGTACCACCTAATTTTAGACCGGAAGCCAATGGGTGCGACATACACAAGGACCGTACCCTCCTTCTCCAAGCACCAACCTTTCGGAAAAACTTTCGACCCCAAAGATATAACTTGCTCAAACAGAAATAGTTTGGGAAGAGCCGGGAATCGGACCTAGGTCCTCCGAGTGCAATCCCCGTGCCTTAAGCACTGAGTTATCCTCCTCCCTGGTTAATACCAATGTAAAATTTTGATTGCCCAAGGTCTAAGGTGTGTCTTTAGATATAGTTAGCCAGCTTTTCATAGCATTGTAGCGCATATTGTGGGGCTCTTCAGTATACCCATTTATATGAAGATAGTGAAGATTGTACTTAACCAGGCAATGAGGCTAGTGAGGATTAAAGTTAGCCAGCTTATTCATCCTGTGAATGGTCGGAGATATAAATCCACTTTTGGATATACATATCACGCAACAAACACTGTATTTAATTGTGTTACTCTTTATGTTTTCTTCTTTTTTTAATTATTTGTTTTAATTCGTAATACCATAAAAGTAAGAACAGTATGATGAAGGAAAGGCACTGTTGGCACGAGTCACATGTTGGCGATTCTTCCAATCAGACTATCGAAAAATAATGTTACAATTAATTTATTTTTAGCTTAAAATTTCTGAAAACGTTGAAAATAAGGCAATATAGAGTAACTAAAGATGAAGTATTCGTTCACATACTGCAATTTCCATGTTAACAGAACAAAAATGGGCGCCATTTTTATGCTTATTGAAACGATTTTTGATATTCAAAACTTTCTTTTTAAGTGTGTAGGTGTAACGTTTAGTGACCCCTGGCCATTTTGCCCTCTCGAGATATGGTTAGGAAGTGCTGATTAATCATAAAGTGCATATTTTGTGATATAAATTACTAGACCATTTCTAAATCTATGGAACTAACAATACGACACACAAATCATGGAACACATTCTCTTCGTGATTGTAAGAGCTTCACAGGGCGAAAGGGGTTGGTTCATCATCCTTGTTATAAACTCCCTCAAAAATATCTGCATAATGATTTTTCCGGCTATAACTCCTTCCCAATCAAACTAACTCCATTCCAACTTATCCCTTTACGACTTCCACCCGCTCTCGCGCATGATACAAACTTAAAAATCCCCTGGATACTCACTTGCAGTCATCGTCCCCCCTTATTTATAGAGCCGCACCAGTTTTACGAGCCCCCCATAAAACGCGACACCTTCTCTAATTGGACGCGGAAGGACGAAAATCTTTAATTGGGAGACGTTTCTCACGTCTCTGCGTTCCATAACGAGACGTTTCTTAGCCATAACTCACTCCTCCCTAAAAAAATAAGGTCTCTTTCGCTATGAATGAAGCCGGAAAGAAAGATGTCGTAAGTTGAAGTTTATGACTAAGATCTATCTGGAGTAATATGCATAGTATTGAAATGGACGATGTCTCTGAAGTGTCCAATTAACTGATGGATCCTCCGCGCTGTGTTCCTAAATTAATCATTTTGGGATTAATCCCTTTAATATTAATTATCCTGAAATTGTGACTATTTTGATTTGGATGTATCACGAAAAGAAGCCGCTGATTATTGTCAAGTTGTAACTCATTATGGATTGTTGGTATTGTGACGAAAAAGGAATAATAAATTTATTAAACCTGTTTATCATGAGCATTTGCCGTATATAGATAATTTTAGGCGTATTTAGGATACTGGGAAGTTTTATCAAAGGATACTGGAAAAAACTGGACTGTTTATTCCCGATTTAATGGGCATTATCGTTTATAAGGGAAAATATAGCCACGTAAATAAGCACAAATAACAAATAATGCAGCATACAGCTGTTTTAAGGATGCGCTGGATCCCCTTCATCAGTACAACAGAACCAACAAACTCAAAGTCCAAAAGAGGAATGAGAACAAAAGAGGAAAGCCAAAAGAGGAAGTTCAAAAAGAAGGATGTGAAGTCCAAAAGAGGAATGCCCATTTCTCTCTTTGTTGATTCTTTTGCACTGACGAAGGAAATCCAATGTATCCTCGAAACAGCTGTATAATGCATTATTTTGCTATTTGTGCTTTAGTTTTCCTGATCCTTTTCACAAAGTGTATTTTACTTACTGATTATTATTTATAATTATATCTTTGATTTTTAAGTAAAATTTTTATAATATCCAAATATCAACCTTCATGATGAATGTAAAAAACAAGTAGAAATACTAATAATTCCCTTTTGTGGGCGAATGCTGGCTAAAATGTCACTTTTATATATAACCTATTTCAAAGACTATGTCTCTTTAGGTTCTATGTGTAGGTCCTATTACGAACCATATCTATTTAGGTCCTGATAACTGAAAGGTACTATGGAATTATTTTTTTTCCTTTACAAAATGCATAATTAAAAGGTTTTTCAAAGTGATATCACGTAAGTCCCTAAGATTGAACCATTTTATTGCATGCAAAACTCTCTGAAGTGTCAATTTACTGATAAACCTTTCACACTGTGTTCCGAAATTAATGATTCTGTTATTCATCAAGCGATTAATGATTTATCACTCATTTATCTTTAATCCCTTTAATGTGTAGTATCTCGAAATTGTGACAATTTTGATTTCAATGTCTTCTAACACAGAATATTACACGAGAAAAAGAAAGTAAGAAATACTGTTTTATTGCAGCATAGGAGGGATAAAAAAATTGTTTTGAACCAATAAATTTTCACTTTTATGAGTTCCGTTTCTATGTACAGTTAACCTACTAAAGACTCAGTAACATATACAGGAATTTATCATAGGAAGACATGTGGCGTGGAGTTAGTTTTTTGTGATGAAACATACATTCGCGATACACACCTATATCAGCTCTCCCCCCCCCCCCCCCCCCCGTTTGCCGACCATTGCTACTACCAACACAAAAGCTTATTTAATAAAGCACAGTCATATATACCAATATTAGACTAACATATGTTATGCAAAACAAACTTTATAAATTGTCAACAGTATTTTATTTTTATTCATAAGTCTTTCTGCCTATGTATTTTATAATATTTTTAACAATCCAAATATGTGCACGGTTTGAAGGAACTGTCATATACTATACCAGTGGCAATTTACTTAATATTCCTCGCCCGTATTATCCTTAATTACTATATAATATATAACGGGGTGTAAACAAAGGAACAAATCTATCTTACATCGAAATGTGCCACAAACTGCACAAGTGACATCTGTCCTCTGCCCGCTGAAAAGTATGGAAGTCCCATGAAAGTCTCGTTTGCCCTAGTGGAACATTTCCCCTTCATCCCTAGGATCAATATCCGATCGGTTTTGAATGATTACTCCCCTGAGGACATTGATCTGAGATAAGTAGGGTAACTATGAGCAACTACTGCCATCTAGTGAGGTAGTTTCGAAATGTAGATACGTTCTGTAAGTTTTCTAATAACTTTTTGTTGGAATAATTAACACAAACTGCTTGAAGAAAGAAAATTACAGGTCGGTCGATACAAAGAAAATTCAGATTTAAAGCTGAAAATCCCTGGTTTAATTTGTAATTATTTAATGGAACTTTCAAAGCAATCTCTTTGTAACCTAATTGCGATGGACAATTTAATTGAGGAAAGAATTTGTACTTTGCGCGATACACGTGTTTAAACTAGGAAATTGGTGGTCTCAAGAATTTAATTTACTCTCAAGTTTAATTAAAAAAAAAAGTATTTATAGTGAAATTATTTTACATTTTATTATTTGTCAATTATATTTATCCATATGTTTTTTTTTTCTTAATTTAAACTAAATTTCACTTTTAATGTGTATATAAAGAGAGTATTTAAACATGAAAGATCAATCATGCATAAAGCATCGAATATGAAACACTTTCCAACTGAAATGTAAAACTGAAATGCATTTTATTTAAACATCTCTAAAATGCGATACATTCATCACTAATATTTTTCAAATTATCACAGTGCTACAATAATTTATTAAATTTGGAAACTTAAAACTTCGTCGAAAAAGACAATTCTAGAAAATCGTCTGCTCCTCTATGTAAAATCAATTAATATTTCATTCATATCACTTATATTCCAGTCTCCAGAGCTAAATAATTTTGTATGAAAATAATTCAGTAATTCTTATATAACTCATCTTACAATTGCTTGATTTGTTTACATTCTGCATACGTTAAAATTAGGTTTCATTGGGGAAATAATCAATGTTTAGTGATCATTTAAAATAAAAAATATTGTAATTACGTAGGCACAGAATTTAGATACACAGAAAACATGCAAAAATAAAGCGGTTTTAGGATGGATGCAACATTAAATATAAATATTAATGTTCCTTAAAAATCACGATTTTCACACAACGAAACAAAAAAATGGATGCCATATTTTATTTTGCACTGAGTCATGTGATCTCTTCTTATAATATGCGTCGAAAACCCAGGTCGTCCGGCTCATCCGAAGACATAGAGCAGCAAAAATGGGCGGCCGGGCTTATAATATGGGTGTAATTGTTATTTCAATTTTTATTTAAAAAACTACTTAACATATTTTGATGATTTTTTTTTTTTTTTTTTTTTTTAAACACATTTTACGTGATCATTTGAATATTTCCTAAAGTTTTCGAAGCAATTTGTGAATTTTAACTCCGCTTAAAAGATATTTGAAAAATTAGGTCCCATGGGTTTCAATGTATTTATTTTTTCCAACCCGGATTAAATCCCAAACTAATTGGGTGATATTATTCTTTTACATTCCCATATGTCCTACAAACCGTCTCAACAACATATTAAAATTTCATTTTGATAAAGTCATTTATACAGCAGTTATCGTGAGAACGGACAGCCAGAATGAACAAAGTGTAAAAACATTTTACAACTATGTCGGAAAGTGTTAAAAAAGAGGTATATTGTAGAAAACTTATGGATTCGTTTATTGTTTTAAACTATCATAGTAACCTTAAATTATTTTTCAGACCCGTTTTTGTAAATATTGTCTGCTTATCTTTTCACTTTAGGTGGGTGGCAACATCTTCAGTTTTTGCGGTGAATCTTTAAAGCTGAATGGATCTCTACCTATCACATCACTACCAGTCATCACGTACGAGAACATTACGCTGTCCTCTGTCGTGGCTACCACAACTTCACATCATACTGTTGCCTTCATTGGAACGAGAAATGGCCTGCTTAAAAAGGTAAAGTAACACATTTTATTCTTCCCAAGTTACTAGGCAGTTCAGCAATACATAAAAACTACAAAAAATTAGCTAACTTTCTTTAACCTGATAAAAATTAGCATAGTAATTTGTATTAAATCAGAATTACTAATGGAGGTATTTCATATGCAACAGCAAGAATAAATGGAATGAATTTACCCATATCTAAACTAGAAAGTAAAATAAGAGTTCGCACTCGATTTACAAGTTTTTATCAACGCTTTCTTCCTTAAAATATATCTTGCAGTATTTATTTCTTTTAAGTAACTTTAAAATTATTTTTCCTCTCTCAAAACATCTGTGAACAAAAGACGTTAAAATCTTTTCTCAACGAAAACCGAAACTAATAAATGAAACTCTATCGTTTTATTCCCATCTCTTTGTGCTTAAATAAATCCTAGATTAGTTGGGCTCTTTCTACTTCGCCTCCTCCCATTTTGCGACTGAAAAGTTCTTTTCGAGCTATCCATCATCGAAGCACTCCAAATGGGCAATTTTTTGGCCCAGCAAAAAGTTTAAGAAGTGCCTGTCCTCCCTTTGCTTGTACTGCATTTTCTTGCCAGTCAAATGCAAAATCCTTTCCTCTAAACTTGAAAGAGCCTGCTTACATTGGCTTTTTATTTTTTTTTATCGGAAAAATTCGCCAGTATTTCCCTACAATGAATTCTGCTCTGCAGAAACCACTAGTGAATATAAGAAAGTGGCTGGTTTATTTTTTTGTAAGAGGCAGAAGCATGAGTATTGAACGCTGTCAGTGGAATTGTGATCATTACCAATCCTGTTTATTGACTAGAAACTGAGTATTGAACACTGAGATTTTCGAAAATAAAAGGATGAGGAAACAGAGGGTTCGATAATAATTTTTAGAAAAGGAAACTTTATTCACTTTTATAATTTATAATATAAACACCTTGATTTATCTGTCTGTTTATCTATCTATTTCTGGATAACGCTTGGCGAAATTTTGGTGTCGAAATTTGCAGAATATCGCCAACATGTCAAGATTTTTTTAATGTTGACAAATTAACGAAAATGTCGCCAAACTGATAAAAATGTAGCCAAATTGGTAAAAATGACGACTAATTGATGAAAATTCAATATCTTGGAAAAAATATAAGAATCTACTATAAGAATAACCTATTTCTCCGTCTGTAACGCGTGGCTGCATATCGCAAACTTGGCGAGTCTTTTTAAAGGCTGCTAAATTGACGAAAATGTCTCCAAATTGATAAACTTGACGCTAAATCAATGAAAATAACGACTAATTGATGAAAATTCAATATCTAGGAAATAACATAATAAACGACTATATGAATAACCCATTTCTCCGATCGTCCTTAATGCTTGGCGTGAAAATTATGCCGGATGTCACAAACTTAGCGACTTTTTAAATCTTGCCAAATTGACGAAAATGCCGCCAAATTGATAAAAATGTCACCAAATTATAAAAATAACGCTAAATGGGTGCAATACGTTGCAAATTTTTAATTCCGTCATATGGCGGGTATACCTTCCAGTTATTTACATAACTACGTTTTGAAAATATGAAATGTTAAAGAATTTAAAGCCAAATGCAAGAAAATTTACATAAATTTTCTTCATAATCGTTATATTACATTTAATGATATAATATAGTGATAGCAAAAACTTTATCAAAGGCATGTGCAGTACTAGCTCGGAATTATGGCGTCCCCACCCCACCCCAAACTAAATTGAATAATGTTTGTGTCAATATTAAAATCGTGTATAATTATGTTAACAGTGAAAGTGGTTACCAAGAAGTTTTGGGACCCGGTTTCCCAAAATAATAAAGGCAACTCTGATTAAATAGCACCAGTGGTTTTTGTAAACTTTATACCTTCGTCATTAATATATAGTTTAATATTTTCTTAATAATACAGTATTTTAGTTATGTATACACTTTACTATCATGCAATAGTAAACCATGGGCAAAGAAATCATTGACGGCCCCCTCATGATGAATGTTATAAAACATTAGTTAACGTGTGAGCTGTTATTCACAAAACAATAGATTTTCCTAAAAAATTCAACCTATATTGGAAGCAAGAAAACAAATATGTATTCTGCATTTAAATATAAAAATAATAATTTTACTGCACTTAGTAGCAATTATTAGTAATTAGTAGCAGCAAAATGTATTTAATTTGCATACTACTTTATTAGCTCATAAAAACAACTCTGTTAATATTTTTACAGTTATATAAAATATATCATCAATATTTTGCAATATAGTAAACGAATAATTACAGAATTAAGGACAGACCCATCGGTGGACATCGGTACAATCCGGTGGATTTCAACAGCAATGAAGTGTAAAAATAAAATTGCGATTAGTCGTACACTCTTAATTGGCTGTGAAATTGAGTGAACATTTTATTTTATTTTATTTTATTTTATTTTATTCAATTTACGTGGTAACTACAGATGAAATCCAGTTACAGTAGTCACACAAGAAATTAAAAAGTACAGAACATAGGATACAGGAATACTAAGTAATAAACATATCAAGCGCATTGAAACAGGCTTTTTTAAAACAGGCAGGAGTCAAGTTAAATATATCAATATCAGCACATTAGGTATTATATAGATCAACAAATTTATAGATAGAATATCATTTAATGTAGTTGTGTTTAACAGTAGTATTGTGAAAAAAAGTTTATTTCCTAGTATTATTGACAGGTATGTGAAATTCCAGGCAAGAAAGTAAAATAGGGCAATCAATAGCATTATTTAAAACCTTATAATAAAACAAGAAGGAGGACCAGTTTCTTCTTTTTTTAAGAGACATTAAACTATATTTCTGTCTGAGTTCCCTCGTATGCATATCATAAGGATAATAGCCTGTCAATCTGTAATCAATAGTACGTAATAGTTTATTTTGCACGATTTCTATCCGTTGAGAATGCAGATTGTAAACAGGGCATAATTGTAATTACATTGATTGTAATTACAAACATAATATGTAGCACTTTACAGTTGAAAATGCTACTTGGTATACATAAAAATAAAATTAACAATTAAATCTACACAAACAATTTTGTTTAAAATGATCAACTTGGTTATATGGGGATTCAATGAAAATGCATTCAATTGTTTCTGGTTCAAAACGTTGGGTCATAATATACCGCATGTTCATGCCATAATATGAGGCTGATATTAAGTACATTAAACTATCAATATTACATAAAAAGAATAAAAGTATTCTTGCTAAACCAAAATTGCCTAAAAGTTATTGCTCCTTAAATGCACCTTTCAACTTCGCATAACAAACTTTTGCTCTAACACTCCATTGAAAAACAAGTAACACCCGCTTCCAGAGGTTACGGCCTTACAAGGGCAACAACGATTTCAAAACCATAAATATTCCGTAAATGCATTTAATATTAAAGTGCATAGCGAATTGAAATAGATAAATTCTCAGAGAATAAATAGCTACGATTCCGAACTTATTTTCCCTCAGTATAAAAAATTGGCGAAGTAATTTTTGGAAATTTATGAGATTGTTATAAATCTCAACACCTCGAGATAGCTGCCGAGCCACCGCTTGAAACCTTTCACCCGGTGATTTGTGCATGCGAGAATTTTTGATGCCATTTTCTGGGTTCGGAATTCTTTTAACTACGTCTATAAATTCGCCCGAAAAATAAATTCGTCTAATATATTTTTGATACGGAGTAAATCAGCTGGGGAATTGTACACATTGGTGATGATTTTTTTGGTTACGTGGATGATGCATTGCCACAAAAGTGGCACCTGCAAGAAGGAAAGCGGAGAACGTAATGAAATATTTTCTAAAGTATGAAATTTAAACTTTCAGATTCAGGTATCCGCAAATATTTATGTTTATAGCATTGACTTTAATCAAATTTTAGAAAATAAAGTTAGAAAATAGTCTGATGTGGGCAACAAACTATACAATGCAATGATTTTACTTCATTTGCTGCTATTATTTCATTTGTCAAATATATTTTCGATACGGAGTAAATCATAGTAAATCAGCTGGTGAATTGTACACATTAGTGACGATTTTTTGGGTCACGTGGATACGCATTGCCACAAAAGTGGCACTCACAAGAAGAAAATCGGAGAACGTAATGAAATATTTTCTATAGTATAAAATTTAAACTTTCAGATTCAGGTATCCGTAAATATTTATGTTTATAGCATTGACTTTTATCAAATTTTCAAAAATAAAGTAAATTTACTGGAGTATGGCTCAACTCGACCTTCTCATACCGGAATTCATTTTTTTTTTTCAAATTTTACAAGAAATTATTTGAAAAATAGGTGATTTGAAAAATTCTAAATGATTACAACTATAGCGCGTGTTACCCTTTACTTTAAAGGGCTTAATAAAATATTTCAATTGATAACGTACTTGACAATGTATCATCCCTCGGAGACTATACTAATGCCACAAACAAAAACAATTGTATCGTGGCTGTTTTTCACAACAGTGATTGAAACTATTAAGTCTCGTGAGCATTAAGCCATAAATAAACCTTTTTATGGATGATTGTGTCAAATTTTGTCCTATACTGCCATATTAAATAAATATAAAATTTCGAATAAAATTCAAAGTTTTCGCTCGAACTTAAAAAAAATTCTATCTAGTTCTAGATTTTTTTATTAAAGCCGAATTATAGCAAAAGTTTCGTGAAACTCCATTGATATTTGTGAATGCTATTGTGTAAACAAGAAATCGACCCACAGACATCAAACAGACAGACATCACTCCAAAAATAGTCAAAACATGTTCAGGAGGTCTTAAAACATATATTGACATCAAAATCTCGAAATGGAAAATTTTCGTAAAAACAATACTTTTTTCAATACTACGCAGAAGTAAAAATCTGATATGGGCAATAACAATGCAATGATATTACTTCATTTGCTGCTAAAAAATGATGTATAAGATCTACGACAAAATATTTTTGGCATTGAATTAACCCCACGTAAATTGAAATTGAGCACTATTGGCAAATTATGAGTCTTAACAGAATGACTTGCTGATACATACGTACAAAATTCTCAGCAAACTGCAATTGGCATTTAATTAATATCCCGTGAAATAAATGACTGTTAGCTGATTTTCTGCCACCAAAATGCAAAATTATTTCAAAAAGTATCTTTCTTCTCTCATGAATGTAAACGAACTGAATATAGAAGAAGGATGTTAACAGATTTGTTGCATAATACTGCATATAAAAAGTGGGCATATTTGATGATATTTACTACTTTAATTGTATGTCAATTTTTTTTATAAATTTATTTGAAAAACGTTCTCGAGAACGGTTTATTCTAGTGTTTTAAAATTGATGTCATTCGTTTTCTAATGAAAAATGACGTATGAAATGATTATTTATTTATCTTTAATAAAAGTTCTGATTTTTTTTAATTCATTCACAAATTTGAAGGTGTTTTGAACGTTTGACTGCGTCTAAAATCAATAGAGTTCCAGTATTTATTTATCGCTATAATCGTACTAAATTACTTTCTAAACGCTCCATTATTTCGTGAGATGTTGCATCCGCGGACTCTTTCTTTCTCTCTCTCTCTCTCTATCTCTATCTATCTATCTATCTATCTATCTATCTATCTATCTATCTATCTATATTTCTCTC
Organism: Amaurobius ferox; assembly: GCA_951213105.1. NCBI lineage: Eukaryota > Metazoa > Arthropoda > Arachnida > Araneae > Amaurobiidae > Amaurobius > Amaurobius ferox. The sequence goes on from OX578148.1 coordinate 73,649,196, forward strand.
ACTCTCTGTCACTCTCTCTCACTCTCTCTCACTCTGTCTCACTCTCTCCCACTCTCTCTCACCCCCTCTTTCACTCTCTCACTCTCTCTCCCACTCTCTCTCCCACTCTCTCTCACTCTCTCTCACTCTCTTTCACTCTCTCTCACTCTCTCTCTCACTCTCTCTCTCTCTCACACACACACACACACACACATACATACGAAAGTAGAGCGATGAAAGTAAGATAACTGTAACTTCAACTTACATATTCCTTTTTCAGTTAGCGTCATAAAATTCATTACAATTTATTCTCGCCTTCTTTACAACACTGCTTTGTCATAAATTTTACGAATCAGCTTTTTGCGATTGAAAACACAGTCATCTATTCCATCTCAATGTACTCTTAAAATTATACTAAATTGAGATACAAATTTTAAGACAAAATGTGTCATGAAACATTTTACCAGCTAGTGAAATGAATTGTGAAATTACATACCTTCATGTGAAATTGAAATTTCACGAGCTGTATTTACCGGCAGCTTATACGAAGTGAAATATATTCGATTGTTTTATAATAAATGTTAAATTCTACTCTAATTATAACATTCAACTGCTATTATTTAACTGTTTCACCTTTTCTTCAGTAGAAAAGTCATTTGTGTTTAATTTTCGGCCCCTTTTATGTCTATACTATAAAGAAAAAATAGACAAACCAACAAGGTTAAGAAGGAAGATTAATTTTTTAGCCTGCAGATTATGGCAACAAAAAAAGCCCATTTACCATAGCCTGAGGCGAGCAAAGATGTTCTCGTCAGAACGACCTAACGATGCTGACGAAATAAAAAATGGCGATTTTATCTTTCAGCAGCATAAAAATCAGAAAATTTTGTATTGAAGAATAAAATAAAATCAAAATAAGTGCTGTAATTTTAATATCCCATTTATAACGATAACCTTCTTTCCGAAACATCACAATCTTTTGCTTTACATTGGAACTGAGTTCTGGCAAAAAGTAATGAATTCTTGCAATGCAATTGTCACTTTATGAGAAATCATACAATTATTTTAAAAACCGTAAACTTCGTTGATTACGAGGAAACTGTTAGAAGATTTAACACAGTAAATAAAACCAAAAGTATTAAACTATAATTTTAAATTATAAGCTTATGTAAAACTTATGTAACCCATTATAAGAATTTATTAAAATTGGCAAAATTTGTATGAGTTTGATTCTTCGTGTTAGTCTGATAGAAAGGTGAATACAAAGGTGTTTGTATTCAAAACGATAAGCTATACCAAACTTTGTGAATGTCAAAGCAAAATTCAAATGTCTCGTAAAATTTTCATTAATGTTTTTCGAAATTAATTTCGTGTCACAAACATTCTTCAGTAAAACAATGAAAAGAAATAAACTTCTTTTGTCAGTTATTACAATTCTCTTTGAATTTACTAAGAGAATGAATGAATTGAGAAAGAAATGAGCGCCATTTTATAAAGTGGTAACACATTCTGCTGTTTCGTTTCATTTGTAGTAATCCCATATAACCTACACAGAAATCAATCACACACTCTGCTGTTAAATAATGATTCAAAGAAAATATTAATATTTCAAATAAAAGTAGATTTACCAAGAAACAAAGTAAGATATGTACAGCCGGATACTTCATAGAGGTCAGCCGAAACTTTCATAATTATAGCTACATACCCAGGTAGACATTTTAAGCCCTTATTGATTTCTTTTTTGAGAAATAAAATGGATACGACTACATTTCCGAAGTATTTTTAATCATATATTTTATAAAGCAACATTTTAAAGCAGATGTCCAATTCAATAGACTTTGTAAAATGTTATGATAAATTATAGTGGTACGCATTTTCAGCATCCCATAATTGTATTATGCATACCGCCTTTGGGGGAAACTATGAATGTTCTTATACACCTTATTATATACTATATAACACCGCACGTTTTTATCCAAGGTACACATACATAAGATTGCATCATAAGATTCCTAGCCAATCAAGACCCGTTAAGGTTTTGGAATGATTCTTGATGACGTAGCAGATGTTACAGGTTTTTATTGACTTTGACAGACTTATGTATTAAGTTCACTTCAATCTCCGAGGCCGATTATGGTTATAGTTACAGTAGTTTTCAGTAAGGAAATTGAAGAAATTTTCTAAACTTGTTAATGGTATCATCCTGTAATTATCATTATCCGAAACTGCGAAGAAATATGTCATTAATATATGTTTACTATTAATAGTGGTAATCATGGAATTGAGCACTTGACTCCTTGACATTCGTCTGCATCCCACTTCCTGTTTACGACAGGAATATTAAATCCTCTTCTAGTTACGAATCAAACAGGTTATTTACAACTGTATTAAAAAAATGTCTTTTTCAAACATTTTGTGGAACTCAAAAGACACTTTCACATAACCTAGAAGAGGTGTGAATAAAACAACACGCATAACCTTTCCTTTCTAGAACATCACTCCAAACAATCACCCTGTATGTGACGCCACATGTTTCACTTTCTGGCACATACCACATCACAAGTGTGACGAAGATCCTCCCTGGTTTGTCACCAGGGAAGACAGCCATCTCTTTCTAAAGAAAAACTCCAATAATGCCTTTAACTAGGGGAAAAAAATTGGAATGAAATAAATGTACATCTCGATCATAACTCTGTCGTGGATCCTCCCCGGAGGCCTTTCCATCTTATTTCCGCCCTCTGCGTAGTTGAGACATCAACGATGTCACGCCTTGGCCCAGATGCCCCAGATGTGAGATTCCCCTCTCCTCTCTAACACAAAGTCCCAGGAGGATGCAACAACGTTCGAACGTTTTGCAGCAACCCCTGGAATGGAATATGAATCCGTGGGAAATAAATTCGTTTTGGTAATAATTTTTCCTTGCGGTCATAACTGGACTGGTGGTGCTCGTGTGTCTTAATAAAAATTTTTTGTAGAAACAAGTTTAGGGGAAAATTACGTTTTCACTGGGTGATGAGAGTGGTATGAGATAAGATTGTTTCTACTAAGAGGAATGATGAATGATGTCATGATGATTAATGGTTCGAGAATTTTTTCAAATTAACTATGAAGCAAGATTTTTGAAATATCTTACCAAATTGATATCCGATTACTTCTTTTTCATACTAACAACGAAGAATTCACGAAATACTAGTCTTGTAAAATTCATTACTTTTTAAGCGATTATTGAATATAAACCACGATAAAAAAAATAATTGGGATTTACCGTACATCTGAATTTTTGTAGTAAATTTTTGTAATGCCCTGTGAAAGACAATCTCAGTTTTACAGCTATTTTGCGAATTAGAATTTGCCGAAGATTTTAATTGATAAGTTGCAGAAATGTCCGCAATTCGTATGAGCCCTTTACACGTACACCTTCGTATGAGCCCTTTGCACGTACACCTTCATATGAGCCCTCTGCACGTACACATTTGTATGAGCCCTTTGCACGTACTCCTTCGTATGAGAGACATTTTAGAAGCCCTGCTTACTGATATTATTAATTATCAAAACCCCCAACCATATTCGATTACAGCTAGACTAGGGAACACACCTGCTCAATAAATAACGTCTATATACTCGGGTTTATAGCCACCAACCAATGAGCGAAGGGTAGGCTAGAAGATCTATGTTATATAAAACAAATAGCATATAATAAGATGTTTCATAGAAATGTTTTGATGGGGTGAAAAATTCAACCAAAAATATTGTACTTTCGCCATTTTTCAACACAATTTAAGCAGTTTCGTGCAACACCTTATATTGTCTATCTATACGAATCTCTGAGTACGTTGTATGTAATTATCTATATAGTTGTATGAGATTATCTATATAGTTGTATGTAAGTCTCTGACGAACTAAAGTAGTAATCTCACAAAAAAAATATTTCATCAAAACAAAAGTTTAAAAAAAATATTTCATCAGACCCCACTATAATGGTAGTTGGTTACTATTTATACATATTGCTTTTCTACCTGAAAAGTGTGAAGACTGTGAACGACAACAAATGTAGTATCACGAAAATGTCTTTTTGAAAAAGTTTGCTCATCTGGATTACAATTTTGTTAATTATTTCCGCCCAAAAATAAAATAAACATTAAGTTTTGTCAAAACATAATAAACACTTCCTTGCTTTTATGAGTTGTTTTTTAAACCATTGTTAAAAACAAAATGAATGTCTCAATAATCTATATTTCACTTTAAAAAAATTAACCACCCAGTAATCAATCTTACACTGTTCTCGAATATAGATATATTTTAAACATACTGAAAAAACAAAAGGTGTAAAAGATTTAAGTACACTTTCCATCAACTATCATATATTTCAAAATACTATTTTCATGTTTGATATACACTACACTTTTTACTATCTGTTTCTATTACCTGACTGTAACTACGAATCTCACAATTAATAACAAGAATATTCTTGCACCGTACCAAGAAATAAACAGACTGACACTTCCTTAATATATTTGGTGACAGCGACACGAACGAAACACGCAAAAAAAGAATCCTCTTTATCCATTCCAAATCCGAAACAGAATCGTGATCTGTCGCCCGAGTTGATGCGGCCTCGACATTGCTCTGACAAGAACACCCCCCGCTTCGACGTCCGACCTCCCTTCGACGCCGATTTCTCAGGGTCGAGACCTCCTTCTTCAACGTCCTTTCTTTATACTTTAGTTCGTGTGTCCCCCCATGGGGGCGCTGCCAGCAAAATAATGGAATCTTGCTTCAAGAAGACGCCGTAAATAAATAAGCATAAGAAAAGGACTGTTTTCGATTAAGGCCCACAGTTGGAGTTCGTCTTCTTGAGGTTTTTCTTGCTGAGAAATCTCGGACAAAAGAGATTTAGTGCTTTAATGAGAGGATCACTTTTACGGGTCAGTAATTAATTATCCCTGCGCTGTTGTTTTCGAAATTATTGTTTGGTGAGGCCCATCGTTCATTTTTGAAGTATATAAAGACATAGGTGGTAGACAGAAACTTCTTTTTATAATAGTATATCACTGAAAGGAGTACTCACTTATTTCATTGGTAGTTGGATTTTGTAATATCTAGAATTTATGCGCATAAACAAACATTAAAATTATTTTTAAGTTTAATTGTTTTTTTTAATGTGTTGGTATACTATAAATGCAAAAAGCTATTGTAATAGATTTGTCTGTAGGTATGTCTATCCATTTATCTGTCCGAATATAACACAGTAGAAGCCAGCAGGTTGATTAAAAAACATAATACATAACATCTACAGATAATTTTAGAGAGTCAAGAAAATTTATTAAAATAAGTTAAAATTTGAATTAGTTACTACAAAGTTATTAAAATTAGAGAAACCTTAAATGTTTTGACGGTTTCTTTAAACGTAAGAACTTTGTTCTACATTTAAAACATTTGAATCGATTTCAAAACATTTAAATATTTTATAATCAGCTAAAGATTTTAAAATACAAATAAAAACATTTTAATATTTATATGCGTACATGTTTGTATGTATTTAAATAGTTTTTGAATCTTAAAACTAAATATTCTGTTAGTTGTGTTTCAGAGTGTCTAATTCCATTTGCTGGATTTTACCCAATACCATTCTTATCGCAATAAATACTTTAAAATAGATGATAAAATTTCGGATCTATCAATCTTTCTAGGGAAAATAGCAAAAAGTAGCCATTTGTAGGCTGTCTTGTCGACTACTTACACCCAGCTGTCTTGTAGGAATCATAAATCCAACTATCCGGAGGGAAGCAGAAAGTTTTCTTGTTACATAAAGAAATTATCAAAAAACTTTCTTTTGCTTAAAGCTTTCGAGGCAACATTACTCGTAACAACTTCCCCATGTGCTTGTTGACGTCAGTTTTCCCATAGGTAAGTAGCAGGGCTTTAACAGGTTACTTACTTTCGCAGTACTGGGTAAGTAGTGGATAAACCCACAGAAAGAGGACCACATGAAGAAGTTGCTATGTGTAATGCGGCTTTTCATCCGCTGCTTCCACATGGGAAAGCCCACGTCAAGAAGAACATAAAGAAGTTGCTACGTGTAATGCTGCCTTCAGATTTGGCTGAATTGGATTATTTCGTGCTTACTATTATTTTAATGCACACCATAACTACTTTAAACATCGAATGTAATACGGGCAAGCCCACGAAGAGAAGACCACGTGGTGAAGTTGCTAGCTGTAGTGCGGCTTTTCATGCGCTGCTTCCCCACGTAAAAAAAAAAAAAGTTAAGAGTTGAGTTATTAAGAGTTTCCGTGGATCAAAAGACATTGTGTTTCTTATAATAAAGAAAAAAGACTGAGTTTTCCGAACTTTCCTTTTGTTTATAAAGAAATTTTAAGAAAATGCTATACAGTATATTACATCTCTATAAGATGTTTTACTTATCCATGTTATACATTTTCAAGAACTAAGAAATGTTGGATTATCTTCTACATCAGTTCCTCGGTTAGAAAATGGTTACAGCAGCAAAGAACAGAATTCTTATATCGCACCCCTTTATATGCAGTTTTTCAATGCTGCAGAAATAATATGTTTTAATGAGAACTTTTTGTAACTCTGTAATTAATTATACCCCTTGTTGTTTTTAAATATTTTGCAACGTGCGTGTCATTATTCATTACCGAAATATAAAAAAAAAGTCGGGTGCAATGCAGAGATAAAAAATACAACAAAGAGAGATGATTATTTTTTATGGATGTGGTCTCACAATTCAGCAGCTTTTTTCGCTGTAGTTTATCTTTAAAAATTACATTTGACGTATTATGTAAGTAACTTAATTTATTCATTTGAAATTGAAATTTAGAAACATTTAGTCATATTAATCTTAACGTTATTACAATACCGGAGAGAAATTTATTTCGGATTTCGTTTTTCTTTAGCGAATCTTTGCGTCTTATCCGAAACTATTATTTGGCTTTTAATAATTAAAATAAATATATCTTTTTAGCTTTTACGTATTAATAATCAGGGGAAACTCGTATAATTCAGGGATAGCTTAAAGAAATCAATTAATTATATACAAAGTATTTGAATTAATTCATTTAATACATATGTATTTTACTGTACAAATATACATATAAAACTAATTACATATTAGTAATAAGTAGATGCGGTGGTTGAGCGGTCAAGGCAAGCGTTTCCTAGTGCTTGCTTGGCTGCCGGGTTGGGTTCGAGTCCCACCTGCGGGCAGCATGGATGTTGTGTTGTTGGGCTCAGTGCATTCCTTCCCCACTGGTGCTTCAGTGCAACGTTATGTGACGGCCAAATGGTTCACAATGCTGGCCGATGTATAGACGAATGATGGTGTATCAAGTGACTGCCCATTGTTAAAAATATATTAGTAATAATCTTAAAAAATTAGCCTTTTTTAAGCTATTAAGGAATTATACAAGTTGTCAGTCTTATCACGAAATGATTTATTTTAGTCCTACATCAATAGTTCTCTGTCGTTTTTTACTTGCGAACCCCATTTGATAGAATTTTCTTTTCGCGAACCCTTTTTAGCAATATATTGCTTTCGTGAAACATGCTCAAAACAATATATTGTTATCACGAACCTCTGTCAACAAAATGTTGTTTACGCTACAATCCATTTCAATAGAATATTCCTTTAGCGAACCCTTTCCAACAGCTTATTGTTTTCACGAAACACTTTGTAAAGATTATTGTTTTCGCGAAAACCTTTCAACAGAATGTTGTTTTCGCAAACCACATTCAGCAGCAAATTGCTCTTGCAAATATCTTTCAACAGAATGTCCTTTTAGCGAACTCCTTTTAACAAAATGTTATTTTCGAGAAGCATTTTCAACAGAATACTGTTTTCATGAACCCCTTTCAACAGATTGCTGCTTTCGCGAACTCCTTTCAACAGAAAGCTCTTTTCACGAACTTCTTCTTGCAACAGCATGTTATTTTCATTGGATGCATTCACTCTTCAACAGAGTATTTATCGTCTTCTTGAAACAGCGTCAGTTATTGCCATTGCATACCTCTTCGTTTATGTTTTTCGAAGTAACGATTTCAATTTTTATTGTTTAATGCATGCACGATCCATAATTTGTAACTACCAATTGACTGTAATGTATTTTACGTAGAACAAAACAACCTATAAGGAATTTTTCGCAAAACCTGGTATTTCTATTGTTTTAAATATACTACAAAAATAAACATTCTCCATCACAGAATTTTTGGTCAACGAAAGAAATTTCCTAACTCCCAATTTTGAACAACTGCCCCGCATTATTCTGCTACAGCAATTGGAAAACTCCAATTGAGTGATGTGTATTTCATATTAGGTCATTGTTATGTATGATTTTATTGTCGTGGTACACTTGTCACCGTATGAAGCAAAATTTCGTGGAATTTAAACTTCTTTTAGGCCAGAATTTTCTGACGAATCTGGTACAATTGCGAGTTCCAACTCCACGTCAGTAAACCAACCCTTGGAAAATTGTTATCTGCTATATGCCCTTCATTTAGCCTATTCATGTTCTTAAGCGAATCATTTATATTTGTTCTACGATATATATCTTAGAGAGAAGAAAGTTAATCCACGACAGCATTCCTCTACCCTATGTTCAGGTTTTCCATCATGAACAAAATTGAAGAATACTGATTCTTCAGAGGTCAGAACATTCTCTTCTTTGCACTCTGGAGGATTAAACTCTCCATTTATACGCGTTTTATTATTAGGTTGGGGAAGTTATTGCAAAAGGGTTATTCCCATAGGTTTTAGATCAAGATACCATAAACTGTTCCTGTAAGTGATAATGGTATGAACTTTGTTTATATTTGTATAATACGAAATTTCACTTTAGGAATTTTTTTCTGGCGATTCATATCAGCTCACCCTTTATTGATAATAAATGCCTAAAACCGCTTGAACGTGCATACAGTTTTGTTCCTCGATGTATTGCAAGCTCTTGTGTTTACATAATACGATGGCACCATGTGTTTCACGCCTAGTAAAGATTTCTGTATAACGAGTCTTCAAACTTAGACTTGTATAAACCATCGCTCTAACAAGGCATATGCAAGTTAGTTCTAGAAGGTTATAAAAGCCCCTGGCCAATAAAACAGGCAGGAAGGCGCGACGAGTGGTTTATGGTTTGTCCTCTCCTAGTGGCGCCCTCCTTCGCAAAAAATGAAAGCAGAAAAAAAGAAAAGGGTTTTACGATCGGGAATTTTTACGAGGACGGGGACCCTTAACGAGCTCGACTGCCGGCACTAAAACGATATCCAGAGACTGTCGTCGAAAGATTGCGCGTCCAACTACAATGGCAATGGCCGGTTGGTAAAAGGGGGTGGTCCACAAACCTACTGGGAAAACACTAAGCACGATGTAATCATAGTTGCTCACTTTGAAAATTCCAAAAGAAAATAACTGTGATCATCTTTTGCGGTGAGGTATGACTTATTAAGGCAATGAGTGTCTCAAAATAACAAGGTTCATCTTTTTCGATGAGGTATATGTTGAAGGTTCATTGGAGGTCACTCGCAGGTCATTGACAACGGACATGGTTTAGCTCGCGGATTTGTATTAAAAATATTTGGGAAATAAATTTTCACAGATTTATCCAATTGCAATCATATTGATATGTTCATATGCGATCTTTGTACAATTGATGCTTTTGAAATGTCTTTTCAGATCTTTTCGAAAAAATCCACCCCACGAGACGATGAATTTCTTCGCTAATATTAGCTGTTATTTTTAACATAGTGATAATGTGTAATGAAATAAACAAACTTTAAGCGGGGAGTGAAATTTTAAATTAAGTACTATCTCCTTTAATGAATTTATCTAACAAATTTAATATATATTATTTTTTTAGCAGCTACATAAATCTTTGAACGTTCAAAGCTTTAGAAGTGGGATAGTTAACTTTGACTGCAATTTCTATGTATAGTAGAACTTAGATACAAATTTAAAGGATGTCAATCTTTTTTTTTAAGAATCTTAACTTCTTACCATTATGCTCTGTATTTATGACAATAGTTAAACAATTTTAATAGTCTGAAAAATAAATGTAACGCTAGTCAGCAGCAAGGTTTAGTAAGATATCAGCCAATTTTAAAGGCAAAGAAATGTCTTCTTCACCAGATTAAGTCAAACAGACTAAGCGCCCAGTGTTGGAAAAAACCGGTTTCGGAATATACATGATTAATAACGTCAGCTAACTTAAAAAACCAATTGCAAAACTGAAAAAAGAAACAACCGGTTTCGAAATTAGGAAGCTACATGAGCGAACTTTATCAGATAAATTAAAATAACTTTGGATCAAAGAATTTAAAATTTAAAAAACGAATAAAAGCTGCGAAATTTATAAAAGAAAATGACACAAAATATCAGTTTTTGAAGCAATATGAACTAATAGCATTAACTAAAATTAAATTTGATTTCGATGAAAACAATGAAATACCAGTGAATAAAAGACTGATGAAATTAGAATATAACAAAAAAGTAAAGACCAAAAAGTAAAAAGAAGTGACCAGTTTTGGATTTCACACGAACTAACTTCATCAACTAAATGCAAATAGTATTCTATCAATCAAACAATTTAAAAATACTAACAGGGAAAAAACAGCTTCAGAAGCTACATAAGCTAACTTCATTGGGCAAAAATACTTGAAAAAACAATGAATAAAAGATTGTACAATTAAAAAGAATAAAAGAAAATTAAAACAAAAACTGTTTCGAAAGTTAGATGAACTACTTCATCATCTTTAAAAACAAAGTAATTCTGATGAGTAAGGTTATAAAAATGTATTGTAGTAAAAAAATATGAAGGAAAACAGTTTCGGAAGCTGAATGAACATTTTTCATCAACAAAGATATGGGAAACAACGGTTATGAAAAATACAACCAGGTACTATGTTCCTACATCTATAGAAGATATCTACGTATGCAAAGATAGATGTATAAAACTGCTTTAACTATATATATATATATATAACTATATACATTTTCGTTGACCAAGAGTTTGTGTTCAAGAATTTAAACAGACATCATTAATTATTCTCCAAAGCAAGGCAATTTGACATATTGTTTATCTAATTTGATTATGTAATATCAAATTTCTGATTATGGCAATTTTATTCCACCTAATTACAAGCTACACTATCGGACAGTATTGTTTATTCATGTGTTTAAAGGTTATTGTACTAACAACGCAAATTAGTCGACAATTTAATGAAATTCAAAATAGTTGATTATAACGCAAAGTGCATCGTAATACAAAATGAAGATATCTTCATTCAAAAACAAAACAAATTTCATAACGCATTCATTTTTTACCAGAAATTTTTTTTTACATCTCCACTTAAAGATGACTTGCGAAACAAAGTTTTGCGCACACCATAACTTCCTCTATCTCAATACGAAAGCAAATTCGGTTTTAGGATCCAAATTTAGATTTCGAAGCAATTCTTTAGCTTAATCTTGTGAAATAAACACTTTATTTTCGAAGAATATTTTATGGGACTTCTTAAAAGAGTTCCATATCGCAAATTCGAAAGTTTGGGATACTGTTTCTACCGTCCCTCGTACATAAAATTCCTAATACCACTCAATGTCTCTTTGGATTTAGAGAGTCATACTGCATTCAAAGCCCGGTCATAAGTCGTAAAAAATCAACTCCTATCAGGAAGCGACGAATTTCAAGAGACCAACTGGATTCGTTCATGGCAGAAGCCATAAACATCGAGTTGGCTAACATCGCATTCTGCAGATAAAATGATGAACGCATAGATGCCTCTAAGATCGTCGATGGCCGTTTTTGTTTTATTTGATTTTATGTATAGATATCGAACTCTACCCGATGAATATATAAAGGGGTTGTAAGATCCGTGTTGGAATTGTTGAAAAATGGAAAAACGTAAAATTCATCTTTTATCTTGTTCAAACATAAATATCAGATCTCACCAATAATGCAAAAAATCTGAAGTGGACAGCACATGATTTTCCTTATGATGCAGTGAATGTACATCTTTCACAATGAAAAAAATGACATATTATATCCACGGTACAGTGTTTTTAACGTTGAATTGTGCATTTGGCGTTTTTCCGGATGACAACATGTAATACTATTTCATAGTACTCGATTTTTTTTGGTGGGGGGGGGGGGGGTTAAACATTCGATTACGTTTAAAAATAATATTCTTCCAGTAATCACGGATTGTAATTTTTATACCAAATTTCGTTCGAATCGCTCCATTCGTTCGTGAGATATCGTCTCCACAGACTCACTGGCACACACACACATACACACAGACATCACCTTAAAAACGTTGAATTCGTGCTCAGGGATGCTTGAAACGTGCTCTCCCGTCGAAAACTCGAATTCGTATTTTCGACCTAGCCACAATACTTTTCTTATACATTATGTATAAAAGGAAAGTAAAGATTTACCCTTGGTAGAACTAAACTCTGTTTCATGATTAACTGCATTCATAAATGGGTGTATGGTTTGAACAATTAAATAACAATTTAGATGTAACCTATTGAAGCAACCCAAAATGCGTTTCACCTGTATATTAAATTAAGGTTCAATCAACCTCTAACTTATGGTTGCTTCAATCTTTCAATTGAGTTTGGTTAAACGTTTTAGTGTTGAAATTCTCAGTATAATGATCTTGAAGCATTAATGTATATGCGACTTGGTGTCAATATATAATCGCTCTTAGGATTAAATGTATATGACAACTCTAAGCTCGATATATCATGCCTAATAAAAACTTTTCATGTGAATAACATCTGTGGTATCTCTGGCGGAAATCGCAGCGTTACAGAAAGTGTAAACAGTTTAGAAGCTTATATCATATCTCCTAACCGATTACATAAAAATATAAACAATTTTAACTGGTTTTGTCAAAAATATATTCATATTTATAAATATATAAAACTAATTTCAATATTTAAATATTTTGAACTTTTTTTTAAACTAATAATTTTCTGTCCGAGCGAGTTTTAGTCCCACTTTACTCACTCTAAATATCTGTTATTAGAAATGGATATAAATAGTAAGCGACAAGAATTTTCAGTAGGAATTACAGTTTCTAAATTCATGATTTGTTTTTACTGAGCTCTAACAGTTTTCGATAAATCGCCTTGCCAAGTTCAAGAAAATTTGAAAATTTTCTGAAAGTTTGTAATACTTACATACAATCTCAAAAACTGAAATTGCTAACTATGAATAGTAAGAGAGTACTTTGTAGCCCTTTGAACCCCCTATACACAGATATGTAATTGAATTTTGAATAAAAATCTTAGTTTTTGAAATATAGTGGTTATAATTTCGGTATTTTAATATTTCAAACTATTTTGATAAAGTTGGTTTTATTTCGATGTTTTAATATTTTAAATTATTTGAAAAGTGATTCTAATTTCGATATATTAATATTTTGAGCAATTTATAAAATACGGTTCCAATTTTGATATTATATTTTCAACTGTTTTGAAAATGTCTAAATAACACAAACTACACACAACGAAAGATGTTATTCAAGAAAAATCGATAGTGGTTCCATCGAACTATCGATTTTTTCACTATGTGTACCATTTTTGTGGCCAGTAGCTCGAAAAGGTATAGTTGCCGATCGAATTAGAGATTACGTGTTATATATCGATATACAAATCTGGATCCAATGGAGAGTAAATTTAATTACTCAGCTAATTAATGTTGTTATGGACCCCAACCCCACTGGCAACCCTACCATGTGCACTGAACTTCCGATTATCCGTGTGCGAATTATCCGGTTTGCGGATTATCCGTGGAGTTTGAAAATCACCTGATTATGCGGTTTTTGTGGATTTTCCGTGCATCTAAAAAAAAACCCTGAAAAATCATTGTAGTATTATCCGTGCATTGCCAAGATAAAAATGTGAACAATTATAACTGTTGTGATAGATAAATTGATAAACAAGCATATAGAAAGTGAAATTAATTTCTTGAGAGCACCAGTATATATTGAGAACTCCAGTATATTATGATTCCCAAACATCTGCTTGAATGAATTCCCAAATATTTACTAAATAGTTTAATAGTAAATTCGCACCACAAGTAAGCGAGTGGCTAGAAGAAAGAGGTTTGCCGAAAAAAGCTGTCCTTATTGACAATGCGCCATGCCACCCCTCTGATATTACGTCAGCTAACAGTGAGATTGCGTTGATATTTTTTCCTCCGAACGTTACATCATTGATTCAACCCATGGATCAAGGGGTTATATCGACTATGAAAAGGATTTATCGGAAGAACCTTCTGAGACGACTACTAGAAGAAGAAGAAACAATTACAAGTTTTTGAAAGAAACTTACACCTGTGGATGCCGTAAAACCCATTGCCAGTGCTTGGAATAAAGTCAAAAGTACAACATTAAAGATTGCCTGGTGTAAACTGATCCCCGGTACAGCAGTAGCAGATTGTGCCAACGAAGAGGTAACAGCATCAGGTCTTATTGAAATCATTTTTGGTGTTGAAGAATTTCAAAACGTTAATGAAGAAAACGTTGAGCAATGGCTAAAAGAAGACGAGACCGATCAAGGTATAAGATTTTAACGGATGCAGAAATCGTAGATGCGGTGACTCAAGGGGAAGCAATAGAAGAGCGGTAAGAGTAGAGTGGACATGAAGAAGAATCGGCAAGAGTGAGGCACACTGAGATGCGTAGACAAGCTACTGGACTATATGGGCCAACATTCTCAGTTCGAGTACAACGACGTAATAGCATTGCGAAACATTCGTCAAATTGTCAGAATAAGGGCAAACACGACACATAAACAAAAGAATATTACAGACTTTTTTATGAAGAAAAATTGAATTTCTATATAAGTTTTCTCTTATTACTTCTACTCTACTCCAATTAAACCGTAGAATTTAAAGTATTTTGTTTAGACCCTGTTTTTTAAATTTTATGTTAATTTTTGGTGGATTCTTGTTCATTTTTAACTTATTTACGGGTTACAGGCCATTGTTCGATTATCCGTATTTTCCGTGTAAACCTGAACATTAATTATCACGGATAATCAAGAGTACAGTGTATTCTCACCCCGCAAAATGAAAGCCCTAAGCATTTCTCTTTGTGTGTGTGCGCCTTCATCCATCAATACATTACACTAAACATTTCTCCTATCGCCGTATAAAATTGCATTATCTTAATAACATCCTATCTTAATATCCCCCCTAAATAGTGTCAAAAGTACAACATTAAAGATTGCCTGGTGTAAACTGATCCCCGGTACAGCAGTAGCAGATTGTGCCAACGAAGAGGTAACAGCATCAGGTCTTATTGAAATCATTTTTGGTGTTGAAGAATTTCAAAACGTTAATGAAGAAAACGTTGAGCAATGGCTAAAAGAAGACGAGACCGATCAAGGTATAAGATTTTAACGGATGCAGAAATCGTAGATGCGGTGACTCAAGGGGAAGCAATAGAAGAGCGGTAAGAGAAGAGTGGACATGAAGAAGAATCGGCAAGAGTGAGGCACACTGAGATGCGTAGACAAGCTACTGGACTATATGGGCCAACATTCTCAGTTCGAGTACAACGACGTAATAGCATTGCGAAACATTCGTCAAATTGTCAGAATAAGGGCAAACACGACAC
The DNA here is from genome assembly GCA_951213105.1 of Amaurobius ferox. Lineage (NCBI taxonomy): Eukaryota > Metazoa > Arthropoda > Arachnida > Araneae > Amaurobiidae > Amaurobius > Amaurobius ferox. The sequence goes on from OX578148.1 coordinate 73,664,817, forward strand.
ATAAACAAAAGAATATTACAGACTTTTTTATGAAGAAAAATTGAATTTCTATATAAGTTTTCTCTTATTACTTCTACTCTACTCCAATTAAACCGTAGAATTTAAAGTATTTTGTTTAGACCCTGTTTTTTAAATTTTATGTTAATTTTTGGTGGATTCTTGTTCATTTTTAACTTATTTACGGGTTACAGGCCATTGTTCGATTATCCGTATTTTCCGTGTAAACCTGAACATTAATTATCACGGATAATCAAGAGTACAGTGTATTCTCACCCCGCAAAATGAAAGCCCTAAGCATTTCTCTTTGTGTGTGTGCGCCTTCATCCATCAATACATTACACTAAACATTTCTCCTATCGCCGTATAAAATTGCATTATCTTAATAACATCCTATCAACATTCATTTTATCATCTTTTCCCAAAAATAATTACGCGGGCTTTTAAGAACTCTCACAAGTAAAATTTCTGATAAAGTATGACCTAATGCAGAGGGATTTATCTTAATGCTATCAAAATTTACGGAGCTCAATTACGAAATAACTTATTGTGGGGGGCCAATTAAATAACTGCGACCGTCGTATCAGCCCTTTCAGAATGATACCATTAATCGGGTAAATATTTATTCCTGGATTCCGGGAAGTGAGATGGTTATCTTTATTAGCAAGTCGTGGCTTTCGTTTGGAAACGCCAATTTCTGAAGAGTATCAATTTAAGATAATAACTTGAAATTTCTCTTAAAATAGTTGTTAAATAAAATGTTTTCCTTATTAAAAGAGTTTTCTTCTCTATTAATGGAAAATAATTATTCCTTTTCTACAAAATTACTGTGGTTTTACATCGTGGTTTTTGTTTGGAAACGTTAAATGCCTAAGCACTAGTTTAATACATCTGATGTGGGCAACACATGACTTTCCTTATATAATGCAATGAATTTACCATTTTTACAATAAAAAAATATGTTTTTCTTATAGTAGCTATTTATATTCTTTACAAGAAATTGAATTTTTATCAATTAGTTGTCACTTTCACTGATTTAGTGTCATTTTTATCCATTTGGAGAGTTTTCCGTTAGTTTGGCAACATTTAAAAAGTCGCCAAGTTGGCGACATTCAGCCAAATTTGACGCCAAAATCTCGCCAAGCGTTATGGACGGAGAAATAAGTTATTCTTATAGCAGATAAATAACTATTGGCGTTTAAATACATATTACTCAAAGTATATTTTCTCATGAATGGAACGAGCTAGATCCCCGAGAATGATGTCACCCAATTTATCGCAGGATATTACATATGAAAAGTAAACATGTTTCACAACAGTTAATATATTTTTTATAATTCATGGGATTTTTTGATACATTTATTTAAAAAATGTGCAATATCTCGAAAACGGTTCATGCTAGCGTTCTAAAGTTTATGTCAATCGCTTTCTAAGGAAAAATTACATTAAAAATGTCTATATGCGTAACTTTATTAAAGGTTTTGATTTTTTAATGATTTTTTCAAAATTTCACTCGACAATTTAGGGGGGTTCTGGACATTTGATTACGTTTAAAAACAATAGGCTCCCTGTATTTACATATTGTGATTTTTGTACCAAATTTCGTTCGAATCGGTCCATTTGTTCGTCAGTTATCATCTCCACAGACTCACTGACACACACACAGACATCACCTCAAAAATGTTTGATTCGTGATCAGGGATGCTCGGAACGTGCTCTCCCGTCGAAAACTCGAATTCGAATTTTCGACCCCGTCACAATACTTTCCTTATACATTATGTATATAAGGAAAGTAAAAATAGCCAATTTATAACAATTTATTACAATAGCTTGTAATTTTTCCAAAAACAGTTTTTAGTGCTTTCCAACATAGTTGTAAAGTGTTTATGGCTTTGTTCATTCATTCTGTCTGTCTGTGTGATAACTGTCTATCTATTTGTATGATAATTGCCGTAAAAATGACATCAAAATGAAATTTTAGTATGTTGTTGAGACGGTCTGTGGGACATATTGGAATGTAAAAGAATAATAACACCCAATTAGTTTTGGATTGAACCGGTTTGAAAAAATGAAATACATTGAACCCTATGGAACCTAATTTTTCTAACATTTTTTAAGCAGAGTTAAAATTCTCATATTGTTTTGAAAATTTTAGGAAATATTCAAATTATCACGTAAAATGTGTAAAAAAAATTTTAATCAAAATATGTTAAATAGTTTTTAAATAAAAATTGAATTAATAAGTACATCCATATTGTATGAAAACATCACGTGACTCATTGCAAAATAAAAAAATCTGATGTGGGCTGCACATGACTTTCCTTATACAATGCAATGAATTTACTACTTTTACAGTTAAAAAAATCTGATGTGGGCAACACATGACTTTCCTTATATAATGTAATGAATTTTACACTTTTACAGTAAAAAAATAGATTTTTCTTATGGTAGATACTAATATTCTTTCCTAGATATTGAATTTTCGACAATTAATCGTCATTTTCATTGATTTAGCGTCATATTTATCCATTTGGCAAGATTTTCGTTAATTTGGCAACATTTCAAAAAAGTCGCCAAGTTGGCGACATTCCGCCAAATTTGTCGCCAAAATCTCGCCAAACGTTATGCACTAAGAAATAAGTTATTCTTACAGCAGATAAATGACTATTGGCATTCAAATACAAAAGTAGTATTCAAAGTATCTTTTTTCATGAATGGAACGAGCTAGATCCACGAGAATGATGTCACTCAATTTATCGCATGGTATTATATATGAAAAGTGAACATGTTTCTCAATAGGAAATATTTTTTTTTATTTTATATGACTTTTTGATAATTTTTTTGAAAAATGCACAATATCTCGAGAACGGTTCATGTTAGCGTTCTAAAATTTATGTCAATCGTTTTCTAATCAAAAATTACATAAGAAATGTCTATTTGCGTAACTTTATTAGTGGTTTTGATTTTTTAACGATTTTTTCAAAATTTCATTCGAAAATTTAGGGGGTTTCTGAACATTCGATTGCGTATAAAAACAATAGGCTTCCAGTGTTTACGGATTGTGATTTTTGTACCAAATTTGATTCGAATCGGTTCGTTCGTTCGTCAGTTATCGCCTCCACAGACTCACTGACACACACAGACATCACTTCAAAAATGTTTGATTCGTGATCAGGGATGCTTGAAACGTGCTCTCCCGTCGAAAACTCGATTTCGAATTTTCGACCCCGTCACAATACTTTCCTTATACATTATGTATATAAGGAAAGTAAAAATGTTATTTTTATAGTAGATACTTATATTCTTTCCAAGATATTGAATTTTCTTCAATTAGTCGCCATTTTTATCCATTTGGCGAGATTTTCGTTAATTTGGCGACATTTTGCTAAATTTGTCGCCAAAATCTCGCCAAGCGTTATGGCCGGAGAAATAAGTTATTCTTACAGCGGATAAATGACTATTGGCGTTCAAATACAAAAGTATTACTCAAAGTATCTTTTCTCGTGAATGGAACGAGTTAGATCCACGAGAATGATGTCACCAAATTTATCGTATGATATCACATACGAAAAGTGAACATGTTTCTTAACAGTTAATAATTTTTTTTTAATTTATGGGATTTTTTGATAAATTTATTTGAAAAATGTGCAATATCTCGAGAACGGTTCATGCTAGCATTCTAAAGTTTATGTTAATCGTTTTCTAAGGAAAAATTACATAAGAAATGTCTATTTGCGCAACTTTATTAAAGGTTTTGATTTTTTGATGATTTTTTAAAAATTTCACTCGAAAATTCAGAGGGGTTCTGAACATTCGATTGTGTTTTAAAACAATAGGCTTCCAGTATTTACGGATTGTGATTTTTGTACCAAATTTCATTCGAATCGCTCCATTCGTTCGTGAGATATCGTTTCCACAGACTCACTGACACACACACATACTTTCACACACACACAGACATAACTTCAAAAATGTTCGATTCGTGATCAGGGATGCTTGAAACGTGCTCTCCTGTCGAAAACTCGAATTCGAATTTTCGACTTCGTTACAATACTTTCGTTACACATTATGTATATAAGGAAAGTAATAATTATAATGGAAGCTAATAGATCTACATTATAACTTGCATCTTAAGTTTATTACCATATAAAAATTATAGAGAAAGAGGATTTAAAACTATAAAATTTTAAAACTATAAATTTAAAAGAATTTTTTTTTCTATAATTGTGCAACTATGATAGAAGATAATAATAAATACTGATTACTAAATAACTTTATTAAGTAGAAAAGGAAAGCTAGAAACTGTAGGAAGGGAATTAAGTAATAGATTGCACGAAAAAAAATCTGATGTGGGCAACACATGACTTTCCTTATATAATGTAATGAATTTACTACTTTTACAGTAAAAAAATAGGTTTTTCTTATAGTAGATACTAATATTCTTTCCAAGATATTGAATTTTCGACAATTAGTTGTCATTTTCATTGATTTAGCGTCATTTTTATCCATTTGACGAGATTTACGTTAATTTGGCAACATTTCAAAAAGTCGCCAAGTTGGCGACATTTCGCCAAATTCGTCGCCAAAATCTCGCCAAGAGTTATGTACTAAGAAAAAAGTTATTCTTACAGCAGATAAATGACTATTGGCGTTCAAATACAAAAGTATTATTCAAAGTATATTTTTTCATGAATGGAACGAGCTAGATCCACGAGAATGATGTCACTCAATTTATCGCATGGTATTACATATGAAAAGTGAACATGTTTCTCAATAGGAATTTTTTTTTTATGTGACTTTTTCATAATTTTTTTGAAAAATGTACAATATCTCGAGAACGGTTCATGTTAGCCTTCTAAAATTTATGCCAATCGTTTTCTAATGAAAAATTACATAAGAAATGTCTATTTGCGTAACTTTATTAGCGGTTTTGATTTTTTGACGATTTTTTCAAAATTTCATTCGAAAATTTAGGGAGGTTCTGAACATTCGATTACGTATAAAAACAATAGGCTTCCAGTGTTTATGGATTGTGATTTTTGTACCAAATTTGGTTCGAATCGGTCCATTCGTTCGTCAGTTATCGTCTCCACAGACTCACTGACACACACACATACACACATACTTTCACACACACACACACACACACACACACACACACAGACATCACTCCAAAAATGTTTGATTCGTGATCAGGGATGCTTGAAACGTGCTCTCCCGTCGAAAACTCGAATTCGAATTTTCGACCCCGTCACAATACTTTCCTTATACATTATGTATATAAGGCCAAAATCTCGCCAAGCGTTATGGCCGGAGAAATAAGTTATTCTTACAGCGGATAAATGACTATTGGCGTTCAAATACAAAAGTATTACTCAAAGTATCTTTTCTCGTGAATGGAACGAGTTAGATCCACGAGAATGATGTCACCAAATTTATCGTATGATATCACATACGAAAAGTGAACATGTTTCTTAACAGTTAATAATTTTTTTTTAATTTATGGGATTTTTTGATAAATTTATTTGAAAAATGTGCAATATCTCGAGAACGGTTCATGCTAGCATTCTAAAGTTTATGTTAATCGTTTTCTAAGGAAAAATTACATAAGAAATGTCTATTTGCGCAACTTTATTAAAAGTTTTGATTTTTTGATGATTTTTTAAAAATTTCACTCGAAAATTCAGAGGGGTTCTGAACATTCGATTGTGTTTTAAAACAATAGGCTTCCAGTATTTACGGATTGTGATTTTTGTACCAAATTTCATTCGAATCGCTCCATTCGTTCGTGAGATATCGTTTCCACAGACTCACTGACACACACACATACTTTCACACACACACAGACATAACTTCAAAAATGTTCGATTCGTGATCAGGGATGCTTGAAACGTGCTCTCCTGTCGAAAACTCGAATTCGAATTTTCGACTTCGTTACAATACTTTCCTTACACATTATGTATATAAGGAAAGTAATAATTATAATGGAAGCTAATAGATCTACATTATAACTTGCATCTTAAGTTTATTACCATATAAAAATTATCGAGAAAGAGGATTTAAAACTATAAAATTTTAAAACTATAAATTTAAAAGAATTTTTTTTTCTATAATTGTGCAACTATGATAGAAGATAATAATAAATACTGATTACTAAATAACTTTATTAAGTAGAAAAGGAAAGCTAGAAACTGTAGGAAGGGAATTAAGTAATAGATTGCACGAAAAAAAATCTGATGTGGGCAACACATGACTTTCCTTATATAATGTAATGAATTTACTACTTTTACAGTAAAAAAATAGGTTTTTCTTATAGTAGATACTAATATTCTTTCCAAGATATTGAATTTTCGACAATTAGTTGTCATTTTCATTGATTTAGCGTCATTTTTATCCATTTGACGAGATTTACGTTAATTTGGCAACATTTCAAAAAGTCGCCAAGTTGGCGACATTTCGCCAAATTCGTCGCCAAAATCTCGCCAAGAGTTATGTACTAAGAAAAAAGTTATTCTTACAGCAGATAAATGACTATTGGCGTTCAAATACAAAAGTATTATTCAAAGTATATTTTTTCATGAATGGAACGAGCTAGATCCACGAGAATGATGTCACTCAATTTATCGCATGGTATTACATATGAAAAGTGAACATGTTTCTCAATAGGAATTTTTTTTTTATGTGACTTTTTTATAATTTTTTTGAAAAATGTACAATATCTCGAGAACGGTTCATGTTAGCCTTCTAAAATTTATGCCAATCGTTTTCTAATGAAAAATTACATAAGAAATGTCTATTTGCGTAACTTTATTAGCGGTTTTGATTTTTTGACGATTTTTTCAAAATTTCATTCGAAAATTTAGGGAGGTTCTGAACATTCGATTACGTATAAAAACAATAGGCTTCCAGTGTTTATGGATTGTGATTTTTGTACCAAATTTGGTTCGAATCGGTCCATTCGTTCGTCAGTTATCGTCTCCACAGACTCACTGACACACACACATACACACATACTTTCACACACACACACACACACACACACACACACACACAGACATCACTCCAAAAATGTTTGATTCGTGATCAGGGATGCTTGAAACGTGCTCTCCCGTCGAAAACTCGAATTCGAATTTTCGACCCCGTCACAATATTTTCCTTATACATTATGTATATAAGGAAAGTAATATGGCATCCATTTTTTTGTCACTTAGTGAAAATCGTGATTTTTAAGGAACATATTTATAGTGTTGCATCCGTCCTAAAACCGCTTTATTTTTGCATATTATATGTGTATCTAAATTCTGTGCCTACGCAGTTACAATATTTTTTATTTTAAATGATCACTAAACTTTGATTATTTCTACAACGAAGCCTAATTTTAACGGACGCAGAATATAAACAAATCAAACGATTGTAAGATGAGTTGTATAAGAATTGTTGATTTTTTTAACGCAAAATTATTTTGCTCTGGAGTCTGGAATATTATGGATATGAATGAAATATTTATTGATTTTGCATAGAGAAGCAGACGATTTTATAGCATTGTCTTTTTTGAGGAAATTTTAAATTTCCAAGTAAAATAAATTATTGTTGTACTGTGATAATTTTAAAAATTTCACCGCTGAATGTACCGCATTTTAGAGATGTTTAAATAACATTGCATTTCAGTTGGAAAGGTTTTGATAATCAATGCTTTATGCATAATTAATCTTTCTTGTTTAAATAATTTCTCTATTAAAAAGTTTTTAAAAGAAATTCCCACAAAACAGAGCAGCCCTTTTTTTTTTTTTTTTTTTTGTATTAGAACATGATGTTACACTTTGTCTAATTTTCTAATAAAAATTATTTATTTTATTAGACCATCGTGTTAAAACCCACATTATCTAAATTTGCATGCTGTAAATTTAGATATTGTGGGTTCAAATAAAATGTTGATCTGCATTGTCTATGATACTGTTTTTCTGGTTTGTACTCGGAGTAATCATTATCTGTCACACTCCTTGCATGAATTATAAGTACTATGGAAACTTGTTTTAACAGTATTGGTGAAAATTTTCTTAAAAATTATTAAATTTCACGCATGTCAAATATTTTTTCCAATTACTTTTATAGTACAAAAGTCTTCCTTCCTGAAAAATTTAAATGGAAATCTGTATCACAAATTTTATGGAATTCAATGGAATTACAGTTCTTTTCTCTAAAAAACTCTACAAAAAGTTCTATATAGAGTTATATCAAGAAAATGCCTGCTTTTTGTTTATATAATCTTCTATGCAGGAATCTTGCATTGCCTTTATAGAATGAAATAAAAACCATAGAGTGTGAAAGAAAATCAGACTATAATTTTATGCCGTATTAAGAGAAGGGAAACTACTCCAGGTACCAAATAAAAAGAGAAGCCTTTTTACTGTATAAGCTACAAAAGAAACTAGTTATAACAAACTCGTTATAATGTTAAGTGTAGTATTGTTATAACGTAAGTGTAGTAAAACACGTACGTTATAACAAAATTTTGGTATAGGAAAAACATCGAATTTATGCAAGTATCTCATAAACTTTTGTTTTGTAATGTACTTTGTTATTCTTTGCTGCTTACGTTTAAAATACGAGTTTACTGTACGGTTTAGACGGTTACGTGCGAGTTTACTCGTACTTTACTTTAGAAACAACACTCCTAATTTTTGTAGTTCCATAAAAATTAACATATATTTTTCTGAAGTAAATGCGTACATCGCACAAATTCCTTCGTGTACGAACTTTCTTACCCTTTGAGAGCACAGTACTGTGGATTTTGCGTACGGTCTTGTAAATTGACAAAGAATTCAATTAAAAGCATTTGGGGGGAAATACTGTTTACTATAACCTAAGTTTCCATTTAGTACACTATGTAGGAAAGTTCGTTATAACGCATATCCGATATAAGCGATTTATACTGTATATAGAGGAAAGTCAATTAGTGTAGAAATTGTATTATTTTTTTTTTCTTGCCCCGTGGCCTAAACTTTGCTATGACGCCTCATGATTCTATTACATTTCGTAAAACTTCCTCATGCAATATTTCTGGCAGAGGAGTTGCATTTTAGAAATGAAACTACTGCCCTAAATTCTATTTAAAACAAAGCAGAATAATGCATTTTGTTTTAACGTTACACTAAAACTTTCATTCTCTGAATAGTTCTTTTGTGAGTCTATTCCATGACACCGAACTGGTAACCATGGTAGCTTGTATCAAACATCTTCAATATCAAACTTTTCCCTGCGATATTTTTGACGGAAAGGGCCCTTTCGTTTTGTTGCTGGGTGTTTCTTTTGACGTTAACTCCTAATGAACTGTCTAGTGTCCCTCAAAAATCGCAATCCGTACGTGATCCGGGGACTTTTAGACTTGACAGCCAGCCTCCAAGAAACCGTCGATCACGTGGTTTTCATCTTTCATCGTGTCGGAAATTTCAGCGTTATCATAAAAAAGAAGTTCTTACGATAAAGTGGTTATAATCTAAACGACGTGCGACGATTGTCAGATTTTTTTATTTAGCCTTTTTATGGGCCTTGGTTGTGATTGAGTGGCAGGCAGTTTTAGTTTGGGCCGTTTGGCAAAAAAGGCATGCCTATCACTTGATTAAAGTTCATGCGTAATTTTTGGTTTGATCGATATCGAAATAAAGTTATTTTGCTAGATTTAGGAACTAAAGTTTTATACAATAGAACCCGTTACTTGCAAATCACTTACCGTCACTTGCTCACAATTATTAATCATCAAATTTTGGCATGTGATGTCATCGTTTGTCTATTGATATATAAAAAGCTTTTAATTTATGGGTAAAGGTATGAAATACACTGTAAAAATGTCCATAAAAGTTCTTACTTTAAAGGAAAAGTCAGTTACTTTGCACAATGCTTTCCAAACCAAAACACCAGTTGACAAGAGATTAAATACAATCTAATCATAGGGAATTTTCCACGAACTGCAAAGCTCATCTGTGTTGCCAAATGGATAGTTCAGGGCTACAGATCCATAAGGCCTATATATAGATCCATAAGGACTATATACACTCTAAGACAAAAAAAATTTGATGTGGGCAGCACATAACTTTCCTTATATAATGCAACAAATTTACTACTTCTACTGTAAAAACAAAATAGGTTATATTTATAGTAGATACTTATATTTTTCCAAGATATTGAATTATCGTCAATTAGTCGTCATTTTCGTTGATTTAGTTATTTCATTGATCATTTTTATCCATTTGGCGAGATAGTCGTTAATTTGGCAACATTTAAGAATGCAACATTCCGCCAAATTCGCCGCCAATATCTCGCCAAGCGTTATGGACGGAGAAATAAGCTATTCTTATAGCAGATAAATGACTATTGGCGTTCAAATACAAAAGTATTACTCAAAGTAACTTTTCTCATGAATGGAACGAGCTAGATCCGCGAGAATGATGTCACCAAATTCATCGTATGGTATTACATATGAAAAGTGAACATGTTTCTCAACAATTAATATTTTTCTTCAATTTATGGGATTTTTTGATGAATTTATTTTTAAAATGTGCAATATCTCGAGAACGGTTCGTGCTAGCGCTCTAAAGTTTATGTCAATCGTTTTCTAAGGAAAATTTCATATGAAATGTCTATTTGCGTAACTTTATTAAAGGTTTTGATTTTTTGATGATTTTTTCAAAATTTCACTCGAATATTTAGGGGGGTTCTGAACTTTCGATTGCGTTTAAAAACAATAGACTTCCAGTATTCACGGATTGTGATTTTTGTACCAAATTTCATTCGAATCGCTCTATTCGTTCGTGAGATATCATCTCCACAGTCTCACTGACACACACACACACATACTTTCACACACACACATACTTTCATACACACACATACTTTCACACACACACATACTTTCACACACACACATACTTTCACACACACACACAGACATCACTTCAAAACTGTTTGATTCGTGATCAGGTATGCTTGAAACGTGCTCCCCTGTCGAAAACTCGAATTCGAATTTTCGACCCCGTCACAATACTTTCCTTATACATTATGTATATAAGGAAAGTAAAAATCAAAGCATCCCGCAAAATAATCCGATAGTAATGAAATTGTACATGCAAACACCTGTCGACCGAATATGCAAATGATCAAAAATTCGCAGCCAATGAATGAATAGTCGGAACTACAGCGTATTGAAACTGAGCACCATGGTGATGTATATAAAGAACGAACCTCGCTTTCAGGAACAAAACGTACAGTGCATTTCGATTGCGTTTACGTACCTTGATTGTAACAATGCCTCGCCGGCGAATTCGCGGTCACTGCGACCATATGAAGGAGTTTGAAAGAGGGCGTGCGATCGGACTGTATGAGGCTGAATGGGCACACCGTCGAAGCGGTCGGCATTTGTGTAGGAGCTATGCAGCAATTAGACAATGTTGGCAGGAATGGGTCCGGAATGACAAATTTTAGTGGGCATCGGACTAAGATGTAACCTGAGATGTTTGATGTTCACTTGTAGCCTACTTATGCTTCATTTTTCATGCAGGTTTTGATCGCAGACGAGGCGGAGGAGTTTGAAGAAGTAGTGGTGGATGAGGGCAATCCTATCCTTCCCGACATGAACCTGGATCCCTCCGAAACTCACATCTATGCAGCTTCCCCTTATAAAGTAAGTTTTTGCTTTCGCTTTTGCTGTAAGAACTTGCTATAAAGTAAGTTTCTTTCACTTTTTTTTTACATTGCTAATATGAACATTTGTAAATTTGATGCGCTACTTTTTTAGTCTCTAATGGCTAAGAACACAAATGAGTTAAAGCGGTTTAAACCATCAAATTTTGAGTTCTTGAATGCCGCTACATAGTAAAAGTAGTGTTGAAATTTATATACACTCCTTGATTTAGCGCCTCAGAAGGAAGCTAGAGGTGGTACGAACCAACACGGCTTGCATTTTGACTTACCGATAAACAAACGTCACTGATAAACTATTACGTCACCGATAAACAAACTAGTACTGGTCGGATAATTGGTTTAGCAGTAGTATAATCGCAGAAGTTCCATTTGAACAGTATCACTACTTGCCACATTGCCCGGTAATAAGAAAACAAGTGCAACAACCAAAACCAGGCTAATATTAGTTAGTTTATCGGTCACATTGTAAAAACCAAACTGTACGTGTTGAAATTTTTCAAACTCTGTATGCCAATCTATATTAAATTATGAAAAATGTTGAAACCAATAATTTAAAAAAGTGTAGAAAAAACGTAACTTTAATTGAATTTTGTCAAAAATTTAATCTAACTATCAAAAATACTTTATAAATGTGCAATAAATATGCAGCATGCTCTGTAGTGTCACAATAATTCGTTGGATATCTTTAGATGAATTTTACTATCATATATTGTACTTTAATGGGATGACACTGTTGATTTATTTTGCAGATTAGCAAGATTCGAGTAGAACAATGTAGCAGGTATGAAGCCTGCGACCAGTGTTTAAGGGCTAGAAATCCTTACTGTGGATGGTGTTCTCTAGAAAAAAGGTAAGGACACATTTTATTTAATTTATTTTATTGCAATTGAACCCCGATAATGCGAACATTCTGAGGAACAAAAACTTGTTCTTATTAGGTTGAGCCGTGGTAATTTTTTTTTGGGGGGAAAGAGGGAGGGTGAACTAAATGCTCTATAAAGAACCACATTCTCGATTGAAACACACTATATCTTTGAAACGCCCAATATTTCTTATATTAGAAATAAAAAATATATATATCGAATATTCTCAACCAGTTTTCATTAGTATTGGTGTTTTATTGATGATGGATCCAACGAAACACGCCCAAGTAGCATTTAATATTGGTATATTGGACCAATATTGTATATCTTGGCATTACATAGGAAATATTTCCAATGTAATCCCAATATTAGGCAAATATTGGAGTTACATTGGCCTCCAATATTGGCTAAATATTTTCATTACAATATTACGCCAATATTGGCATAATATTGTCCCAATATTTTACGCCAATATTGGGCTAATTCCGTCAAAATATCTACCTTTTCATATTGGTCCAATATTTCTAATATTGGCTGCCAGTATTGGATTGTTTCTAGGGCTAGTATTGCCGAAATATTGGAATGTAATGTAGCCATTTATTGGCTAAATATCAGCTTTTCATTGAAATCATCTCCAAAGGAGCGTCAAGAGTATTGGTCTAATATGAGCAGAGCACACCACTGGACAAGTTTTTCCCACGTATAAGCACCAAACCTGCTATTTAGAATCAACACGTTTTAAACTAGCCATCGGCTGCCGTCAAATTACTGATAAATGATCCAAAATATATATATATATTTTTTTTTGTTTCGAAATCATCACTTCAATGTCCGAAGATAAATGATTAACAAATGAATTTTCAGCTGCATCCAACTTTAAGCGTATCGGTATAAATAATCATTAATCACTGGTAAACAACACATAGTTTTGAAGTGAAGACGTTATCAAGCCCATCACTAATGGGCTACGATCAATGTCTAGATTGTAAAATGAGTTCCTAGAACAAAGATGTACCCTACCGCACACGCTAAACACTATTCAAAAGCCCTTTTTTACCTCTTAATCTTAAGCAAGCAAGAGCATTAAAAGAACGAAGACCGAATGATTAAAGGAAGATGACTAATAGTTCTGATGAAGTGGCGTTTTATGGTCGTGATTTCTCTATTTTGGGACTATAATTTAAAAGTTCGTTCTTGATTATGTTGTAAAAATTTGGAACGGTTCAAGGATATAAGTTAATTGTTCTCAAATCAGTCTGAAACGTTTCGAGTGTATAGCGGAGGTAATAATACGTTTAAGTTATTATTAAGATATTTTGAGTGTTTTTCTACAAATTTGGGGGTAAAATACACAATGAAATAAGAATATGTGTTTTGAAATTTCTTTTGCTATTTTTGTAATTGAACCAAGAACGTATAATTTTGAGAATATCTTGAAGAAAAGTAAGTGATGACATGGATTAGAAAAATCCTTTCAACTATGGAATAAGTAAAAAAAAAAATAACAATAATAATAATTAAAAAAAACTAAAATGAGTAAAAAAAAGAACAAATTATATACATATATTCTGAGGTAAAAAAACTACCTCTAGTGAAAAAGAAGTTTAAAATATTTTTAACACACCCTAAATAGTTTATTTTTAAAATTACATTCTCTAAAACAAATATATTAAATCATAACTTTTAAAATATATAAATGAATGTTTAAAAAGATATATTTATTACATTTCCATATTGGATCTCACTTCTATCCTTCATTTATCAATTTATCAAGAATTATGATAATGACAAGAAAATTTATACTGTCGATAAATATTTTTTTATAATCTTACGCGATTAAATTTCTCTGATTATAATGATAACGGTAATTGCGTTATAATGTGTAATTAGAAATATTGATAATTAGAAAATGTAATTATCATAGTTTGTTACAATTATTAAGTGTTAATATTAGTAAAATTCAATCAATGCATAGACTTTAATATTGTTACAACGTACCCTCTGGAATCGTAGATGAACTAACTCTCAAGATACAAAGAAGAGTTAAAATTTCTGGATAACAAACACTTTTATTTAAAAGCACTAAAAAGCATACGTAGGAACAATATACAGAGAATAGTTCGTTAACTATCTTACAAAATCATTAAACGACTGGCACATATAATAAAACGGCAATTAACTGCTCAGCTAATTCACAAAATAGCCGGTATTTTTCTCAAAACACTGACGTGTCTCACAGTTCAATATATCTCGTATCACGTCAACTACTCTCCAACGGAGTATGGTTTTCTTATATACCTTTTGTAGGAATATCTAGAAAGGTCTCTTATATCCGAAAACATTCGACATTTCCAGTCGAAATATGGCAACCCTACTTTCACGAAATTAGAATGGCTGCCTGTAAAGGTTGTTTTACAGTATGGACAGGCAAATCACAATGAAAGGCATTTTGCATGCTCGTAACACTGCCCCTTCCTTTAAACTGCACGTCCCGGGCAGTATCAATCTACTGTGATCCAAAATATGGGACTACTCTGTCAATATGGACGACTTTTGGCTTAGTTGAAAAGGATCTCTGAATTCAATAAATGACACTGTTTATTCTTTTCATTAAGCCGTAGTGTCCTTCCTAGTCGTCTCCCTGAAATCGTCTCTTATTGGCTTTAACGGCGTACCGGGTTTTCACTCTATTGGTAGCAATGTTGATTCTTTCGAGAGTGAAACGATAAACGTCTAACCGTGCCTGCAGATCTTGCACATATTCATCAGGCGATGAATGAGCTTCGCATGGTCGTCCATATATCAGATAACACGGTAGTCGTAGATCCCGACCAAACAGCATTTTCGATCGAGACTGTCCGGTCAAATCGTGGACAGCACTTTTGTGAGCCCGCAGGAACATTTGTAGATGACGATCCCATTCTTGCATGTTTTCTGGATACAAATATAGAGAGATGATTAACCTTTTGCTTACGAGTGAAGCAAAAGGGTAAGTATCGATCTTTTGAATTTCTCTACCATGACCGCCCGGTTAAAAATGAGGAGGAGTAATTCGAGTTTTGTCCATTCCGAATAATTTGTACAATCCCGTGAATATACTGGAGTTGAGGTTCGTTCTCTGGTCAGAATGGAAGAGCTAGGGAAACTCGTAACGACATATCCAGTTCCGAGTTAAAACTTGTGGTTGTAGATACTTGGTCAGGGATTGCTTAAGCTTCTGGCTTGAAGTAGTCCATAACTACTAGGATGCATTTGTTAGTATCTAAAGTCCGTGGTAGTGGCCCCAAAATGTCGAGAGTAATTATCTTGAAAGAAGCTCCAACGTTGTAACACTGAAGAGACCCACGTATTTTTTTTTCTTCGGTCCCTTACAAGCATCGCATTCCGGCTTTTTTTTTTTTTTTTTTGCACCAGCTCTGAACATCGGATCTCGCAAAGCACCAGAAGAAGCGTTCATGAACTTTGTTCAGCATCTTACTGATGCCAAAATGTCCTCTAGTGAGGCTATCATGTATATCTTTTAGTATGCTGGACACACCCTGAACGAGGTAGCAGAAACTGTCATCTAATATTATTTCCATTGTCACTCTCCAATTTACGGTGTACTACCCGTTTCTCAAGTGCAGAGAATCCCACAGTGTCCAATACAGATTAGTTTCAGGAAATATCAGGGAATTTCTTGCCAAATTCTCATTAACTTGTTCTTTGTAGATCAGAATTGGCTGGATATCTCGGTTTTCTCTTTGAGCTTGAGAAAGTTCTTTATTAATCCAAGGATCTGAAGGTGAATTTAAACTCTGGTCGGCGATAACTTGCCAGATAGTCACTGGAATCTGGCTTCCAAACTTTCAAGCACAAGTGCAAGGTGCACAATTCACAGGACAGCATCTGCTAGAAAATACATCAACGTTTCCATCGGCCGATCATTTTGAATGCCGAATTTCCATTCAAGCCAAAGGAAATTTTTCTAAAGCGGTCCGCAGCACATTGCAGTCAAAAACATGCTCATGTTCCTTTTAAAAGTCCAATCCCAGGATGCATGAGTCAACAATATCTGCTATGTAAACGACATGGTTGGAGGTGCTCATCCCTATAGAAATTTTAACGTTCAGTTTCCCCACGACATTTACTTTTTAGTCAGCGGTAATAAGCAGGTAAAAAATGAGGGACTTAATCAGAAGTTAGCTGCCATTAATCCTGCCAGTCACACAGAATTAATAATTGTAACATTTAAACCCGAATCTAAGATCATCTTTCACTAGGTATTTAGAGTGGATACATAGATATGATTTTTGCGGGTCATTCGCAAAAAAAACAAAAAAAAGAGGTTCTTTTCCCGAATCATACCAAATTCTAATCAGCACCAGGGTCACCCACAAGCGACTTATCTACCAAATTTTATGAAATATGGACACATTGAGATAGAGTGGATACATACATTGTACAGACGGACTGACAGTCACACACATAGATGTCACGCTAAAATATTGTTTTCGGATTCTAGTATGTTCGAAACGTGTAGAATCGTCGAAAACTCCAGTTGCGAGTTTCGACATGATTCCAACACTTTTCTTATGCATTACCATGTATAATAGGGAAAGTAAAAAATGACTGAGACAATTCCATACCTGAAATATATAGTCTTGAGTTTTCTAACTTTCTCCATGCCCCATTTTAAGCCTACTGGCTTAATTGTCAGCATTCGTAAATAAATCATGCCCGATTTTATTTTAACTTGTACATCAAGCATTTTATGGCACTTTGATTAGATTTGATATTTACAACATTGACAGATCATTCTGTTTAACAATCACGCAAAAGTTCTCCCCCCCCCCCCTTCTTGATTTGTAAGTAACCATTGAACGTGTTTACCCCTGATTTTATAATTAATAGATGAGGACACTTTTATGAAACTCACGAACTGTACACTGTTCAGCAGTAAACACGTGAATAAAATCCTTTTATTAAAATTCTTAGGAAAGGATTTACATCTTCTGCATCGAGAAATTCAAAATATATATATACCAAACTTGAAAGACATATATGTCGTTCGTAATGATCATAGAGCGTTGTAGAGGATTAGCCGCTGTTTCTGTGTCGCATTTTGCATATACATCATTAAAATAATCTTTACACTATGAAGTGCCGTCTATACAGGTTTATCAAGTTTCAAAAGACAAGCTTTCTGTTTTTATGATGTTTTAAGTTTAAAGTGTGAAAAAGAAGTTTTAAGAGAATAACTTAATTCAGGAAAACTCAGTTCAGAAAACCTACTCTGTTTTAAAGTGTTTCGTCGTAAAATGTATTATTTTAATTTAGATAATTTTCGTCAAGCTTCATATAGATATAGCTACAGATGAATTTGATTGAAACATATTTGGCTGAAGATAAACTTCCACATTCTGTAGAAAAACTTTGACTCGCCATTCTAAAAGAAACATCTGCAGAGTCCACTTCGACTATAAAAGCTTGTAATTTCGTCCCAGTAGCTCAACGGTAGAGCGTCGGCTGGACAGTTCGAAGATCCAGAGTTTGATTCCCGGCTGGGACAGAAAGGTTCTCTACAATGATGCCGGAACAAATCACATCTGTAGATTAGTACAAAGGTGTTGGAGATCTGAAAGTGATCCTAGTACGACTAGCAAAGTCAGTGGATTCTGGGATATTGAGCCCCGATTTCAAATTGAGAGGATAACGACCACTCAGGAAGTTAACCTGAGGTAAAATTAACAGGAGGTGGTCAGTGAGATTATCAGTTTCACTCCAATCTGACATTAGAGAGTGGAAGATGCGGAGTACATTTCGACTATAAGAGCTTGCAATTTCGTCCCAGTAGTTTAACGGTAGAGCATTGGCTGGCCAGTTCGAAGATCAGAGTTCGATTCCCTGTTATGACAACCAGGTTCTTTACAAGTGTTGAAAAGTTATGTAAGGATGAACTTGGCGATTTTAACCCGAGCTATGAAATTTGACGCCAACTTCTTGGTAAGACTGATTTTGATGGTCGCCACAGGTACTCCCAAAATGACGATACACAGCAAGTTTTCTTGCTACTGGTGAAAAAACGCGAAACCTGTCTAGAGATTATGGATCCAAATAAACTTCACATTGTATATCTACATGCTTTAGGGTGTTTAGAAAACGGTGGGAAAATCAACCCTATTTTGTTAATAAGATTTCTTACCGTTAGACGGTGTGAAAATTGTATTTTCAATTTCATTGTCATTAATGATAACTACTAACAAAACCTCAAAGCTGTTTTAACATTCAAGTTTGATCCTAAAATAAATCTAAATATTTATGTCTCCAAATAAATATTTTCTTGCTGTGAAGTTTGAAATTTTTGAAACGATGCAGAAAGAATAATCTGTATTTATATCCATGTCTATATAATTTGTGTCTATGTTCTTTATTATTCAATGTCTTTATTATTAAAAAAGAATCGTCTGTCGAATAAACACATTTTATTAAATTCCGTTGTTAAGTAACATGATATCATTTTCTTTAAATAAAGTCTCGAAAAATAATCGTCTGCATAATGCTATTTCTATGGAATGTTCTATTTTGTGTTTTTCTTTAATATCTCGACGACTCCTGATCATAGAAAGTCAAAACATAAACGGGATTATCCGCGGTGAAGTATAGAATAACCATACCAAATTTGAAAAGAAATCCGTCAAAAATTATGGATTTGTATATATATATAGAGAGAGAGAGATTTTTACACTTTATTCCGAATAAATTCCCAAGTTAGACATCAATATGCACCTTCTTCCAAGCGGCATTCTGACAATTTAGCTTTAATTCTCTGCGTTTAAATTAAGTACTTTTGAACATGTCATCGTTTGCTTTGCAATGATATACCCGCTTTCTCTTACCTCTATTGCATTTAAGTAACTTCAACGTCATCATTTGCATTAACTGACTTTGGTAAAAATGGTACGAAATTGCTCTTAATTCGATAAAGCAAAACAAAAATACATTACACGCAAATTACTTCCAATATTTAAAATAACTTGCCGATCTAAAAGGTTAATTGCAAATATAGCTCTTCCAATTTTTTATCCATAAGTAATACAGCAATAGCACTTTGACGTCCAATGTTCCATGCAAGCAGCTTTTAGCCCCGAAGATAGCATGAATTGAGAGGTATACCGTTTATTAAAAGGAAACGCATTAGTCCAACATCGCAGCCTTTAAACGTTGTCTCTTGTATACGTGTCATTAATGCATTTCTTTTCTGTACTGTCTTTAAAAAGGTTTATCGATCGAAGACTGCCTTTCATTGGCGCGTGCTGTCTTAAAACTATCTCCGCCTTTGTTGTTCTTCGGAAGGTGCAATTTGAATACTTTGAACTGTCTTTAATTTCTGGCTTCCTTTTAGAAATAGCTGCGGTAAATATTCATCACCTCTTCTGTTGACATACCGACTATTTAATACTGGAAGCCCCCGCTTTATTGCAGTATAGATGGACAGAATTCCACGTACAATAAAGAAAATAATTCATCTCACTTTCTGATATTTTTAGCGTTATAACCTAGGTATTTCTAAAGTGCAAGAAAAACCTGAATGAAAATTTCCTTTAAGGGACTAATTAAATTTCATATTGATAGAAATAATATTGTATATATATATATTAAAACATATTACAATTTCAAAAACTGTTTTAATTATTCCAAAATTGCTTTTTCGTTTTAGTATCATTTTTGTTAAAATCTAACTAGATCATAAATGTATTTAACTTCCAATCTTATCTAACATAAATATATATAATATATCTTTATAGACTAACACATATGGCACACTAACAATTTGTCGCAAGTAATTAACTTTCTTTTCCGTTTAAATTTACATAAATGGTGTTCAAAATTACAGGGACACATTAAAGGTAAATCGAGCCATTTCATTAACACCTGTGTAATTCTATAGGCAGATAACTGTTGAATCACCTTCTAAAAATAAAATGATTCTTCTGTTTACACAATCGCCAACCTTGTAATTTTAAACACGTACCACGCAGTCCAATGTGTATTTTAAGAATTTTTATTCAATATAATTAATACATTTGACATTTAATTAATATTTCACACATGAAACATTAAAACACGTATCACCGTCTACATAGCATAAGCAAATTCAACGGATATCTAAATGTGGGATCAACAATCAATGGTTCTACTACAGTGGATGCCTTGTGCAGCATGGGGTGCAGTTTCAGTCTTTCATCCGTAATCTTTAGATCCAAGATAGCTACAAGGAATTATTTCACGTATAGGAATTAACATAGATAATGGTATTACCACATACTACAGAAGTACGATGCAACGTTAGTTATGCCTTTTATTTAAGTCACTATTTATTGGAAAGTCAAATTTAGGGATCTTGATCTTCCCGCAATCAAAAAGCAGCCGGAAAAAAATTGCCCCCTTTTTTGCATGACCAGATCTTTTAACTAAAACTCTTTCACCAAATAACAGTTCAATCGTGAGGAAATACTTAACCAAAAGTTGCGGAGTTATATAATTATGCAGTGACTTCCTGATTTCGTAGTAACATGCAAATACTGTATATCTTCGCGTTTCATTGGGAATATTTCCAATGTAACGCCAGTATTGGAGATACATTAGCCAACAATATTAGCTGCATATTCGCATTACAATATTACGTTAATATTGGCGTTTCATAGGAAATATTTCCAATATTTGGAATATATTAACAACCAATACTAGATAAATATTGGGTATATATTGGTTATAATTTTCAGCCAATTTTGGCCCATTTGCTAGATATTGGCATTACAATATTACGCCAGTATTGACGTTACGTTAAAAGTATTTCCAATATTTGGAATATATTGGCAACCAATACTAGAAAATAGTAGGTATATATTGGCTATACGTGACCAGTCAATATTGTTAAAATATTCACATTTTCATATTTGGTCTAAATAGGCTGTGCCAATATTGGCATACTAGAGAATATTACAAACGTATTCATTCCTATAAGACTTGTGTTTTCAGCTTAACCTTCTAAAGATATGTTTTCTCTTGCATTCTCAGGTGTACAGTGAAAGCGGCGTGCCAAAATGCGACCCTCACCACAGATTCCAGCAGTCCCCGGTGGCTTTCCCTCAACACGCAACAGTGCATTGACTTCCAAGCCATCCGACCTGAGCACCTGCCACGGAACAGCCTCTCCGTGGTAAGACACCTACCTTTCTTTGTTTAACTGGAAGTTAATGGTATGATGATTACAGGAAATTAGAACATTTACTTTGTTTAAAAATGTTTGGCAAAGCATTATTTAACTGAAACTAGCCCCAACTTTGATTCCAACCTCTATTTTACGAATCCCTATAACAAATCACTATGAGGCAAATAAATTAATTAAAAATTCTATATTGCACTTTAGGCCTTCTATTAAATATCGACATATGCTATTCTAATTCCTTTAAGTCACAGATATATATATAGACCTGTAAATGTAGTTAGAAAATAATAGAGAAATGTGAATTTTTTAGAAAGTTTTGTGCAATGAAGATAGTTATTTTTGACTTCTCCATAATGATTCAATATTACACTATTACAAATTTTACCACAAAATACTGTGTTTTATGAAGTTAAATATTTTCCGTTAACTATTACAATACTTTATTTTGTAATTTTTGCTTTTAGCCGATTTACACACTCACACTTATCTCTAAATGTTATATTGTTTCAGATAAAAATCTACGCTTATACGTCAGGCTATTATTAAATTTTCTTTTTGTATTTTGAACGGTTTCTGGTTTGTTTTTCCACATCAGTATTAAAAAAACGTGTGCTTTCCTTTAGTATAATCAACTTTGCAAATGCTTTAAACAGTGCCAAATTCATGAATTGCGTCATTTTGCACTGTATGGTGAAAATAAATAATTCTTATATGTATAAATGAATAAATGGTAGTGTTGTTTGCGTATTGTGCTAATGTTATATAGATTGTGTTAGCTGTGTTGCATAGATAGTGTTAGTAGAGGAGTAGTGTTAGCTGTATGGCATCTCATTGTTTTGTAAATAGACATATATGTTCCTACATCACTTGTAGGTGGAGTTGGTGATCAATCAGCTTCCCGAGCTTCCCTATGGTGCCCACTACATGTGTGTCTTCGGCAGCAGCACGCCCGTCCAGGCAAAAGTCACCGACCAGGGACTCGCCTGCCTTGCCCCCGTCCTTGCCGAAAGGCCACTCATCCCCACCGGAAAAGGTAAGTCAAGGTTCATGCAATCTTTTCTTTTTAGTCTTGTAATGGATTATTTACATACCAGATTTCTGTATAAAGAACGCCATGATATTTCAACCAAGACGCCGCACTGCGAAGCTCCTGGTATGCAAGATACCACATCTCCACCTCAGAATAGTAAAGTATCATTGTGCGATGCTATGTTATTGATGTAGTGGCACTTCATTGCCACTGGGTGCTCGTAGATAGTCAATGTAAGTGAGGGACAGTTTACATATCGTACTGGAATGGCAGAAAACCATGCAAACGCTGAAAAAAAGAGAAGGGGCAGTACTCCCTCACTGTATGTCTTACAGATTTCCAAGAAGCTTAATACAAATATTTCAATGTCCGCATTAAAAACTTAAATTTATGTTTAAATTTTCTCACACATTTCTCTTTGTGGACACTAATGTTCCCTAAGGGTATTTAATTTTAAAAGCAACCTCCACATCGTATTCGCATAAGAGACATTTGTTGTATAGATATTATTAGTTTCCTTCATTGCTTTAACAAAGTTTCTGTATATCTTATTTTTTATTGCTTTAACAAAGGTTCAGTGTAGATGTATGTATTGCAGATCACGTGACTGTGGATTTAGCTGTCCGATCTAGTGAAACAAACAAGGACTTCCTCAATAGATATTTTGCATTTTACGATTGCAGTGTTCATAAAACGTAAGTTCTGTATTTTGTTATTTTTTTTAATTATTAATATATATGCACGTATTCACGTACATATTTGGAATAAGGTCAATTTTTTTTACTTTATAAAGATAAAATTTTTAAAATTCATATACAAGTATAATAAAGATAATATAAGACCCCTTTCAGAATATAAGACCCCTTACAGAAGATTAGAATTTCATCCCAGTAACTTGACGAATGGAGCATAGTGTAGCCAACAATGGGGAGTGAAAACAAATTATTAACAGAAAGGATATATGTTGATAGCAATTCCAATTTTCAGTCTGCAATGCAGCAACAAATAAAAAAAATGGAAAATGTCAAAGAAACAAACATACCGGAAGCAATGGTGATAGGGTTAAGTGAAAAAATAGAAAATAATGAATAAATGGAAAATAATGAATAAATGGAAAATAACTATTTGCTTAGAACTGTTATCAAACCCTACCTCAAAAAAAATAGCTCCAAGTAATTTCTGGAATTACATATATATATATATATATATAATTCCATATTTCTGGAATTGAATATATATATATATATATATATAAGAAAAAAAGGTTTGAAGATCCAATGAAAGAAAAGTGAGAAGCTGTAACACGAAAATTCAACTATCTCTACAGGCTTACGAAATAAAAGTATAAATCAACAAATCTTCAATCAAATGGAAAAAAATAAAAAACAAATAAATAAAATAAATATCGAATCAACAAGTCAATGAAAATCTAAATACAAAGTATCTAAATACAAAGGTATGGAATCGAAAAAAGAATAACAAACGAAATCAAGCACTAACGCTATATACGTGGACAAGGTTCTAAGCCTAAATCATGAATTGTTCACTTCTACAAAAATCGTTATCGTGTCCAAGTTTTTTGTAGAAGCAAACAGAAAAATGTATGTTTCTGAAGAAATATATAGATTATATCTATAAACTATTTCTACTTGGACGACATACATAAATAAGAAAAATGAAAGGAAAAATGGATATTAAAAAACTGACTGAAAAAACACACTAACCTAGTAAGCACTGGAACACAGAAAGAATTATATATATATATATATATATATAAAGTTCATATGAAAAAGAGAGGGGAAATGACCAAATGCAAGGCATAAAATGGTAGAGGGGGATGGCGACCCCTCTTTCCCGTTTAAAAGACTGCTTTTATGCCCGGGCAACACTCACGGTACCAATGCCATGCAGAAGCCATACTTCCGTAAATGTGTCAAATCAAAAACACTCGAAAAAGTGCAAAGAAAACAAATAGGAATCGACCAGGATCGCAAGGGAAAGAATGGATATGTTTACTATGCTATATATATATATATATATATATATATATATAGGGTGTCCCAAAAACATTGATCTCAGCTTTTATTCCTTAAATATTGATCTTAGACATATATAATAAATTACAAAGTTGTGTAAAAAAAGGTACAGAATTTTATGAAATCGATTAAAATTTTCAAGGGAATTAAATTTTAAAATATACAAAATTTAAAATTTTATACGATCCCCGTACAAAACATTTCCAATGAGTAAAATGTGCCCCATATACTAATAAGGTGATGTGCAAAATTTCAGCATTTTATCATAAAAAGTCCCAGAGATATGAAAAGACAAAAATGCTGACTTAAACCACTTTTCGGTGCATCAATATGGGTTCTCAGAGGGGAAAAATCATGTCGACAGATCGCGTTTCAGGGATCATACACAAATTACGAAAGAAAACAATGATTACATAAATCAATAATAATTTTGCTATTTATAATGGTACAAAAGTATGTACACTGTGTAAAAATAATAACTTTACACTAAGATTACAAAGATGTTCAAAATTTTTTCCATCCATGCCAAAGATCCATTGAAGATAAGAGGCAGATATTATTTGCCTATGATGCATTTTTGCTTTGCGTCATTTGCACTCTTGCTGTAAACATTTACATTTTAATTTGTAATTAATCCCTCGCCAACTTTGTTTAAACATATCTCTGGAACTTTTTATGATAAAATGCTGAAATTTTGTACATCCCCTTATTAGTGTATGGGGCACACTTTACTCATTGGAAATGTTTTTGTACGGGGGCCGTATAAAAATTAAATGTTGTATTTCTTCAAATTTAATCCCCTGAAAATTTTTATCGATTTCATAAAATTATGTAATTTTTTTTACGCAACTTTGTATTATTTATAGATCTAAGATCAATATTTAAGGAATAAAAACGGAGGTCAATGTTTTGGGGACACCATATGTTTATATATATATATATATATATATATATATATATATATATGTGTGTGTGTGTGTATGTGTGTGTGTGTGTATATATATGTGTGTGTGTGTGTGTGTGTGTTACTTTTCCCGTCTCTATTAATCTGTCG
The DNA here is from genome assembly GCA_951213105.1 of Amaurobius ferox. Lineage (NCBI taxonomy): Eukaryota > Metazoa > Arthropoda > Arachnida > Araneae > Amaurobiidae > Amaurobius > Amaurobius ferox. The sequence goes on from OX578148.1 coordinate 73,690,705, forward strand.
GTATATACTATAATCTAGTTTTATCAAAATTCTAATCTGGTTTTATCAAAACTCTATAGTTATGTTTGTTCGGATAAAAATAATTAATAACGTTATTACTCTCTAACGCTATTGAAAACAAGACATGACCCAAATATTCGAGCTCATATCACGCGAAATAAAATATTTCGTCAAATACAAAGGAAAATATAAATAAAAGGTAGATGATTTAAATTTCAATATTTACAGGCTGTTAATCTTGTTCAATTGTATTTCAGGATTGTACCATCTTCACAGGTTTTCAAAACAGGAATTACTAACACCTGTTCGTAAAATAATGACTCTACAGAGAGAGATTTTCTATCAGCTTTGTAATTTAGAGATTAAATCCATATTTAGCCATTTCATATGCAAATTTACCACCCCGATTGTTACCCCTTTACAAAATGTGTTATACTCTAGGGTAAGTAGAATTAGCTTAATTCCTTCAAAGGTTTTTACCCTTACCACTTGTCTGCTTCAAGAACAAAGTTGGGGGGCTTTATTCTCAAGGCATCCATCAAAATTTCCAGAAAAGCATGGGATTTTGAAAAGAATCGAATACTGGAAGGGGATTAGTTGCTGGAGAAGTGTCACAATTTTAATCTTCTTTGGACTTTTTTTCACCACAGAAATGCATTCTTACGGCTCCAGATTAATGACAGTTTCGGTTTGTGCGGTTGTTGCAGTCTTACTTGGGTTATGAAAATTATCGATTCGGTGATTCAAGATTTCAACGCTTTAAAGGATTATTTGGGGAGAGAATTTGCGTTAGACGGAATTTGCATAAATTAAAATATCTGTTGAATGAGTTTGGGTCGGAACCGTTCTTTTAAAAATATTGAGAACAATAAGGGAATTAATACTCTTCGCTCATAGTTTTCTCTCAAATATAATAATACAATAACCAGTTCAATGCTTGTCAAATAATGCGTAGTTAATAAGTATGGACAGTCGGAGAATTTATTTAAAATTGTAACTTTTTATGTGCTTATGACCTATTTTTGAATTTTTACATGCATTGTAATAACTTTTTCAATTTATCAAACAACATAATTTATGCGTCAAAAATATTGATAATATTCAAAATATTTTATTTCGCTTCAAGAGTCTTGTCGTTAATTCATTAATCAAAAGAATTAATGTGTCAAAAGCTTAAATATAGTTTATAGTTTTTGACAGAAGTCAATAACCAGCCTTTTGCTTCTCAAATAATGCGTAGTATATCCAATTTAATTCGGGGATTTGAGTTTCACAAATACCTAATTCCTATTATTATTTTTCACCATATTTTAATCATTTTATCTATCAAAATCAAGTAATTAATGCGTCAAAAATCTGCACACAAAAGATATCACTATGATGTATTTACATTTAGTTGTCTTGTTATCAATTCATCAATCCAAAGAATTAAGGTGTCAAAAACTTAAAAGTAGTTTATAGTTTAGACACACTAATCTTATGGTTCTTATCACGTTTAGTAATTTGTATTAAAACTTTCTGAAACTATTACTTACAATCAACCAATTTTCTTTTGACAATAATTTATCGTATAATCTTGCAAAGTATCTAATCTCTTGTAAGTATTTTGAACGAATTTTTATAAAATATCTGACGTAAGGCATATCTGTATATATCTTTGGAATAAATGTTTAAACCCTAAAGTATTATTTCCAAACGTAAATTTAATGTGTAGAATATGTCTGGAATTTTAATCGTGTTCATTGTCAAATATGACAGCTCGATAATTTTTTATTATTATAATTATTATTATTATAATTATTATTATTATTTTAAGGTTAGGTACTTGATTGCTCAATCATTCGCCTATTTACCAGCCTAGAGTGCGAACCATTTTGTCGTCAGAACACTTTGCCCCGGTTCACTACAGAGGACGAATTACGTCTTTTAGCCACTCAATCTAGACCGGAACCCATTGGGGGTGGCAACCACATGGACCGTACCATCCTTCACTTAACTCATAACCTCTCGGAAAGACTTTCAGATCTCCAGATTTATCGTGCTCATACTCCGCGTAGACACTCTGATAGTTGTGGTCGACATCAAAGATCGAAAACGTGTCTCGCATGTGTGATCCTCCTGCCATAACCACTGGGCTATCGCAGCCTTGGAAATTAATTTTGAAACATATAAAACTTTTACACCGTGCAAGATCTAAACTTCAAATTATTATTATTTTCACCGCTATAACATCACATTTTTTACAGCTACTTATTAGTTAATAAAAAATACCTCATCTATACATATTAATTAAAGTATGATTCGAACATATTTCAACTAATTTAAAATAAATATGAAAAAATAGAATTAAATTGTACTAAAAACAAATTTAATTATTCAGCTAGCAGCAGATTAAAAACAAACGGTAAAATTTAACTACAAGTTAGTGTTTGATAATTGTTAGCAAAAATTTTTACCCTCAAAAATTCATTTGAAATTTAAAAACATGAAGAAAGATTAGAATTCACTTATTGAGTAAAGTGAAGCTTTAATGGAAAATAAAACCAGCGAAAATAGCGGAAATTTAATTGAAAAGCAGTTAAAATAAGAAATACACATTAATAGCAAATTTACAAGGAAAGTTTTCCCCAAGGGTTCGTTAAAACATCATGACATACCAAAATCATAAAGAATTTTCTAATGTATTTCGAATTAATTCATAATTTATTCACAAAAGCTCTGAAGAAACATTTTTATAGCATGTTAAAATCTAAATTACCTACTAATTTGTGAAACAAAGCATTCAATTTAATGCGATAAATAAATGCTGTCTTGAGATACAAAACACACAGTTTAATTATTTAAGCAATACTTTATTCCGATGTATAAATTACCATATCGCCTTTATAAATTACCATTCCTACATTTATAGTTCTTCTTGTGTAGGTCACGGCAATTTTTAAAAGATGATACTTGAAAATTACAACAAAAATTATAAATGTTACCATTGGAAGCAAGATACAAAGTTTTTCCCTAAGAGAGAAAAAAAAACTCTTTCTTTCTGATCACTTGATCTCTAACGAGTGTTCAACAAAGGCTGTAAAACAACAACTTCCACCCTCACCTAATTTCAGATTTGGTTGTATAAGTCTAAACACATGCACATATATATATCGTGATTTGTTACCATATCCAATGATAAAGTTTCTTATTAGTATTTAAATTCTGTTTATTCACATTGATTCTATTCTGGATTACATAAAAGACTACAGAGTCCACTTCGACTATAAGAACTTGCAATTCCGCCCAAGTATCTCAACGGTAGAGAGTCGGATGACCAGTTCGAAGATCCAGGGTTCGATTCCCGGTTGGAGCAGCAAGGCTCTTTACAATGGCGCCCGAACAAATCAACCCTGTAGGTTAGTGCAAAGATGTCTGAGGTCTGAAGACCCCAGACCGTGCTACTCGCATAGCTAGCTGCACGGCCGGGAAAGGATACCTCCTGCACTCAGGAGGCACCCAAGGTCTACCATCCCGCCAAACGAACATTTATTTAGATCTTGACGAAAAATATTGTGATTAAACAGACAATTTTACATTATATTTGAACTTGACAAGTACGTTTATTTTTCAAAAATGGGAAAAGGGTTATTGCGAATATAGATAAAAAAATCATTGAAAAATAAAATTTAGAGTGAGGTATAATAGCATAATGAAAAATAGATTAAAATTAAAGAAAATAATAAAATTTTAAAAGTAAAATTTAGAAATTATATAAAAAGAAACTATATGAAAAGGAAAAAATAATTAGACACATGAAAAACAAAAACAGAAATTTAGAATAGAAAAATTAAAAAATAAAATAAAAAGGATCAAAAGAAAGAGAAAGAACCGAGAAAATAAGAACAGTTAACATAGCTTTTTTTTTCTTAAGAAAATATGGAGGGAACTCAATAAGTTCATATCTATATAAATAAAAATGAAAATCTGTCTGTCTGTCTGTCTGTCTGTCTGTCTGTTTGTCACACCATCACGGGAGAACGGCTGAACCGAATTTGATGAAATTTTGTGGGTAGCCCAGAAATAGCCCCACTAAAAATTATATCCGTGTTTTGAGTTTCTACGACCAGTGGTTCTCGAGATATTAGTAAAAAACGAAATTTTCGTTTGTCTCATCATCACGAAAAAACGGCTGAACCGAATTTAATGAAATTTAGTGAATAGCCTTGAAATATCCCCCCATAAATTTTGTCCAAGTTTCGAGTTTCTAAGACCTGGGGTTGTCGAGATATTAATGAAAAACGGAACTTTTTCCTAGGAGTTCTACTCCCTAACTCCGTGGTTTATCCAAACGAAAAGCTTGAAAATCGTTTGAAAGTGAATTAAAATTTAATCTCTGAGTTTTATGGGAGATTTTTTGCGTTAATTAGTCACTTTCTGAAAACATGAATTGTTTGAAACATGATTTAAAGGGGAAATCTATCTCCATGGTTCATGGTTTATTTAAAACAAGCTTTTACGGAACAATGAGAAGTATAGAGAAATCAAAATCGTTATTTAATTTCGCAGTTTATGTTATAAGACATGACATATTTAACATGTTATAAGATTCTATCTTATATCATGTTACTCAGAAACGCAATTAAATTAAATCTGTCTGTTAATTTTATTAATTATTTTTTCGATTTGAATAATAAATAAATGGATATAAAAATATATTTTAGAAAAGAACGATTTGATTTTTCTTATAGCATTTTTGACTGGATAATATCAATTACGGTCTTCAGGTTTAAAAATTATTATTATTTATATTTTCTGGGATTATTGATTCAAGTATTATTGATATTTTCAAGTTATTATGCAATTATTTTATTATGACAAAAATTGTTTAAACTCATATATTGTATGTTGTACGAATCTTCTACAAATACACGTGTATTACTTTTAATCTACGAGAATATAAGTAGCACAGGTATATTGACATATGTTTTGATATATATTGGCATATATTGGAATCAATTACGACCTTCTGGTATAAAGAGTACGAATATTATTGATGTTTTCAATTTATTACGTCATCTCTTTTATTTTGGCAAATATTTTTGAGACGCATATTGTAATACGGGTAATCTTTTACTAACACATTGGCATAATTTCTGATCTGCGACAATATAATTAGTACGGGGTTGCATATATTCATTCAATTCCTATTTTTTCTTCTGTAAATTTGCTTACAAAAGGGGGCAGGATGTTTTATTCTTCAGATCTGATCGTGAAGATAATTTTGCATAGTGAGAACATATATTCTTAAACTTCTCTTTAGGAGCAATAAATTTAATATTTTAACAGAATTTGCACATGATTGCGAACTTTAAGTTTCTTTAAATTATACACTCCGTACGAATAACGGGTGTGCTGTTAGTGGTTAATAAATTTTAACATTTTAGGAGGATATATCATGTTACTCGGCATCGCAATTAAATTAAATGTGTTTGTTAATGTTTTTATTATTTTTTTTCGATTTAAATAATAAATAAATGGATAAATGGATATAAAAGTATATCTTTTGAATGGACGGTTTGATTTTTCTTTTAATTATATTAATTGCTGACTGCGTACATCAATTTCATTTATTTTGGCAAGGAGTTTTCAAGCTTATATCGTATTTAGCTACTAAACTCATATATTGTGTTTAGCCAATAAATTCATATAGCCGATTGTTGAAACAGAAAAAGAGTAGAGCGGGTATATCTTCTAATACAATTGTAGTGTTTTCATTTAGTATATTGAAACGGGATAAGAATGTTTCATTCAGATCTGCAAATTCAAAGATACGAATTTGGAGGGATATCGCTAATTTGACAACTTTTCTTAAACTTTGCCAAATTGACGGAAATGTCGCCAAATTGATATAAACGACACACAAACAGCTGCCATAAACCTTCGGGTTGGTCGTGTGGCTAGGGTCTTCTACATATCAATGAAATTTTTTTTTGTTTTGTTAGAAGAGAGTACTGAAATGATGTTTGGTTAGCATTTATCTGTCAGACCAACCATCCTACTTAATAATACATTTAGCGAATTTTTAAAATGTCACCAAATTGATAAAAATGTTTTCAAATCTATAAAAATATCTTGAAATTGATAAAATTGCGCTACATAAATGATATTAATTGTTTTTTGTTAGGGGAAAATATTGTGATGATATTTCGTCAATTTGTCGCGAAGTGGAACTGTCAGTTCTACAGTCCCACTTGGCGATAAATTTGGCGATTTTTTAAAATGTCGCTAATTTGACGAAACTGTCGCCAAATGTTCCATAGAAATATAACTATTTAGACGATATTTTTTCTACCAATTTGTTTGAAGCAAATGATATCATGTCGCTTAGCAACGGATTTAAATCCAATGTGTTTATGCGGCAGACGATTTTTATTAAATCCTTTCCGATTTGAATAATGAAGATATGTATATAAAATAAATTTCATTGCCATTTCATTTTGGACTGGATAACATCAATTATACTCTTCAGGTTTAAACATTATTATTATTGATATTTTCCGGAATTATTGATTCAGGGATTATTGATATTTTTAAGTTATTACGCCATTGTTTTATTGCGGCAAAAATTGCTGACACACTCATATTGTACGTTGTACGAGTAATCTTCTAGGAATGCACGGGTATATCTTCTAACCTACGAGAATATAAGTAGTACAGGTATATTGGCATATATTTTGACATATATTGGCATATATATTGGAATCAAGTACAGTCTTCTGGTATGAAGATTAAGGGGATTAATTATATATTCAATTTATTACGTCGTCTGATGTATTTTACCAAAAAACATTTGAGACTCATATTGCAAAACGGGTAATCTTCTACTAATAATCGGACATTATAAGTAGTACGTGTATATCTTCCCATATAATTTTAGCACTTTAATTTTGGCATATATTGGAATAAATGACTGTCTTCAGATTTAAAGATTACGGGTTTATTGGTATTTTCAATTTATACATGTAATCTACTAATACAGGTTATATTTTCTAATATTCGCGTATTTAATTAGTACGGGTCCCATACAATTTTAACGCTTTTATTTTGCATATATTGATTCAATTCCATATTGTTTTTTATATTTGCTTACATAAGGGGTCCAAGATGTTTTATTCAGATATGTCCATGAAGATAATTTTATATAGCGAGAACAGAGATTCTTAAACTTCTTTTTAGGAGCATTATATTAAATATTTTAACAGAATATTTTGATTAAACATGTCATTTAGTATACTATAAGAATTTGGGCATGATTATGAATTTCAAGTTTCTTTATATTATATACTCCGTACGAAGAACGGGTATGCTGCTAGTAAGTTAATAAGAATGAAATAAAGGGATTCATTGATCAACATTAATTGAGAGCAGAATCTACTTATAAGCTTAAGTCACTTCATTAGAAATTTCCATGGCAATAAGAATACAGTTTTTAATTTTATCTACTGATGTCTGAGGTCTGAAAGTGGTCCTAGTATGACTAGTACGGATTCAGTGGACTCTGATATATGGAATGCCGATTTCAAATTAGGAGGATAATGATCGCGCAGGAAGCTCACCTGGAGGAATAAAATATATGATGAGGAGGCTAACCTGTATAATAGCGGGAGGTGGTCAGTCCGATTGTTAGTTGGACTCCAATTTAATATTAGAGGGTGGAGAATGCAGCGTCCACTTCGACGATAAGAGCTTGCAATTCCGTTCTAGTAGCTCAACGGTAGAGCGTCGGCTGGCCAGTTCGAGAATCCAGGATTCGATTCCCAGCCAAGCATCAAGGTTCTTTACAAGATATTCGTCTAGATCTAGATGTTTAAGAAGACTGATTCTAACAGGAAAAGGTTAGGCACTTACTTCGGAGAGAGGAGGCGTTACAGAATGCTGCATTTTTAAGGATCTGGTTCTCTCCTGGGTATGTGAAACATGCAACCATTTCAGTTCTTTCACAAAGGAAAAAAGCGAATCAAGGATATTTTAAGAATGAACATTTAATGTGACGGACATATTTTACAAAAGAGGAATACTTTTATTGGATGGTAATATTAATGTCGTAGGATAGAATTTTCTAAGGTCTTGATAAGCTCTTGCCATGAGACAAAAATTTGAGATAAGAATTAAGAAAGAAAAGATCTGTTAACTTGGGGAGGTTAAAATCTATGTATCATATCTCTTTTCACTCTGTTTCTATAATTTTCATATCGCAAGGATGAACTACATTACGTCTTGGGTGCATCCGAAACACATAGATCAAAAACAAGACGTTCAAGATGTAATTAATATGTACTGAGGACGTCTTACATTGCTCCAGAGCGTGTTTCAACAATAGTTTACACTGTGTAATATGCTTTTCTAGTAGGTCGGACGGTCTGGGTCTCAACAACAACAACAACAACTGTGTAATATGTGAGATTTATTTACTAATAACGTTCGAAAAAATCAGCCGTTTACTTTTAGGAAACAAAATATAATTTCCAAGCCAAAACACGTATGTCAAGAAATTTCCAAAAGTTGCGAATACAGACATTCTACCTATAGAGACTTTCCGTGAGCTGCAAATCCCACCTGTAAATAGTTTACTGTCTTTCTTTCAAATCCACAATAACCAAATGTGAAATAAAAGTACAAATGGAGAGCCCTATGTATAGGCATACACATAAAATATGTTCAGAATGTACTTTAAATTTCAAATTCCGGACAAATTAGTCCAAGTGTGTTTGCATATATATATATATATATATATATATATATATATATATATTTATATATATATATATATATATATATATATATATATATATATGTATATATATATACAAGGTAGGATCAAAAATTTCAGAGATTGTGTTGATATCGCCAAACCTGATTGGAGGAGAGAGGAACTATTTTACCGTAGCGTAGAGGCACCTGTGACGGGAGATGTGAAAAGGAAGAAGCAGGTCCGCAGTGCAGGGGTTTTACAGGCAATGCGTGTCAGTGAACTGTAGTCGTTCGCGTTCGCCGAAAATGGAAATGGCGTTTGAAGAGCAACGTGCGAATATCAAATTCTGCCAGCATTTGGGGAAATTGCCGACAGAAACATTGCACCTGCTGCAGCAGGTTTTGATATTTGATATATTGACGGCAGAATTTGATATTTGCACTTTGTTCTTCAAACGCCATTTCCATTCCGAAAGCGAACGACTACAGTTCACTGACACGCATTGCATAACATAAAAACTTTCCTACCAGACAGCTAGATTTCTACTTCCTATAGTATAGCTGAGTGCATATATTTTGCAGTGTATGTCTAAATGCTAACACACATAAACTTAAAATCCTCAGGTGAAATACCGTTTAATCCCCTAAAAAATATTATTTTGCGACATAATTATATATTTGAAGGTCTATTATATATTTCTGCTTTAAAAAAGATGAGTATCATTCATTCATTTTATGACATTTCTCAATGGAACGCTCCCACCCTTTATCAAGCTCTAATGAACGAAATTTGGAAAACCTGTTCCCATGGTTTTGTCACTAAATTAGTGCCCTAATCCCGCATCATGCAAACATAGCAGCTACACAACGGGAATTTATATCCTACGCTCAATTTTCAATTACCAGACATTGCGCGATATTTGATTAAAGAGCAGATGCTACTTTTTCTGAGCCTCTCTTCGATGCTCCCCATTGTTTGCTCTCAATTAGCTGTCAAGCAAAACAATTACCCTCTTAAATTTTGTCACAATTAGCCATCGAGTGCGCTATAAATTTGACGTTGAGTGACAAGCAAATAAATTTAATCCTAATTATTTCTTTTTTCTGCTAATTTTCAGGTGCACTTCGTGCGTAACGAGTTCATGGGCGTGCAGCTGGTGTCCACAAGAGAATAAGTGCACGCACAATGTGTCGTCGTGCTCGAGGACGGTCATCTCAGGAGAGAACGTAAGTGGAATACACCATTTTTAATGTTACATATTATGTCATATCAAAACAATCTTCATTTTTACTTTCTCATGCTTAGTATTGTTTTCACGAAAATTTTCAATTTCGAGATTTTGTGCCAGTATATATCTTAAACCTCCAAAACACGTTTTGACTATTTTTGGAGTGGTATCCCTCTGTCTGTCTGATGTCTGTGGTCGATTTTTTGTGTACATGATGGCAGCCACAAATATTAATGGATTTTCACGAAACTTCATATCCGCTTCGTTATCAAAAAATCCAGAACTAGACATAATTTTTTTTTTAATTCCAGTGAAAACGTCAAAATTTATTCGAAATTTTATATATAGTTAACATGGCAACATAGGACGATATTTAACATAATCATGCATGAAATGGTTTATTTATGGCTCAATGATCACGATACTTTAAAATTTCAATCTCTGTTGTGAAAAATAGCCGCGATACAATTTTTTTGGTTCGTAACGTCATTATCACCCTTGTGGGAGGGACACAATGTACCCCGGCTCCCCGGGGGTACATTGTCAAGTATGGTATCAATCGAAAGATTTTGTCAATCCCTTTAAAGTGAAGGGTAAAACGCTATAATTGTAATCATTTAGAATTTTTCAAATCACCCATTTTTCAAATAATTTCTTGTAAAATTTGGAAAAAAAAAAAATGAGTTCCGGTATGAGAAAGTCGAGTTGAGCCGTACTCCAGTAAATTTACTTTATTTTTGAAAATTTGATAAAAGTCAATGCTATAAACATAAATATTTACGGACACCTGAATCTGAAAGTTTAAATTTTATACTTTAGAAAATATTTCGTTACGTTCTCTTCTTTCCTTCTTGTGGGTGCTACTTTTGTGGCAATATCGATTTTTCAATATTTATATTTTGATATGAGAAAGTCGAGTCGAGCCACTCCCGTTAATTTATTAATGCTGTTGCAATTACTTGCCATCTCATGTTCTTGCTTTTAAACTCTTTTAAAGTAAAAACAGCCGTTAGAGTTTTAAACCAGTCGCCATTTCAATAAAGTCGTTGTCACTTGACCTTGGCAATAAATATGACGAGCTTGGCGATAAATTTGGCGAAATATTGCCAAATTGACGATTTCATATGAATTTCAGTAAGCTCGAGAGAGAAGCAAGTAAAATTCCATCGATCGCCACCCTCAAATTCAGAGTATATAGGATTCAGAGTTATATAGTATATCAGAGTATATAGGATTCAAATCTTGAATTAATTTTTGATTACCTTAAGTGCATGAATATGGATAATGTATATTGATATTGCATATTTATTGATAAAATAACGATATTTTTATCAATAAAATTATTTTATTCGACGACGAAATTGTTTCCAATCTTTTTTAATGTTTAGGGAGGAGGGAGCTGTTTCACGGATTTATATTTTTTTCAGAATTTCAAATTTAAGACAAAAAGGGGGGAGGGACATTTTCCTTGGAGAACGGATCAACGGAATTCTACTGTAGTTGAAAAGTAAATTATATGGTTATAGACATGATGTCTTTATGTAACAATATATACATAAGGCACTATGTCTGTAACCATAGTTTATGTGACACTATGTTTATAAACATGGTCTATGTAACACTATGTCTATAACCATTTTTGAGTTAAGTCTTTTAAAAAGCCCTTATATTTCAGAACCCTCAAAATTCCTTAATCAAAGGTCGCCAACATTGCCCGAGCTTCAAATTAGAAGAGGAGATACTTCTTCCTAGTGGTGTTCCAAGAGAAATTGTGATTGAAGTGAGAAATCTACCAAGTGTTGTTGTAAGTATGATATTAATAGACATTACTATCATAGATATTCATTTATTTCTATGATAGTTGTATGTCTATGATATAAGTTTTTGTAAGTCCAATTCCATTTCATAAAAATATTTTGTTTGCATTTTCTGCTTAAGCATGTATATTTTTCTTGATTCTAGGAAAACTTCCAATGTGTAATTGAAATAGAAGGTGCCAAAGAACGCGTTCTGGCTATTGCTAAGAACAACAGAATCATCTGCTCTGAAACAGCGGTAAGAATCTATATCTTCTTAAGGAAATATTATAGAACACTAGGCTGTCTCTCATCGAACACTAGGTTCAACACTAGGTTGTCTTGAAGTGAAACAGAGTATTTAGCTACTGTTTAATAACTGAGACATTTATTTCATGAAGAAGCTTGCGGTCCTTAAAAGGCCTTAAAAGCTACTTAATTACTAATTTCAATTTTAAAGGACCTTATTACTGCTTAAATTTGTACCAAAGGGCTTAATTTTTTATAGATAACACAGTTCAGAAATTATAATAAAAGTGGTAAAATTTATCTCCCGTTCAAAAGTAATGATCGCATTGCAAACTGACGGAACAATTTTTCCCATTGTTATATGAAACAGGGGTCAAGGTGTTTCATATGTACCTGGCTGCTGATTCTTCCAGTTTCTTCCACTGACCTGGTAGAAACCCAACCCTGAGTCTAATTACAGATTACAGCAGCACTCATAATCAGGTTTTTCCTGAAAAAATCACAGAATATTTGTTTCATTCCAGTTTACAATTATATGCACAATCTCATGATTTTTTGATGAAACTTTCTTCCGTTTTCATTATTCATCTGCAAAAGTCACTCGTGAAAGAATTTACCTTTTCTTACTTGTAAACATTCGCCGCATAAAATATTATCAAACTAAAATGGAGCAGAAAATTGGGATAAAATAATTTAAAACAAAATAATGGATAATAAATGGTATATATATATTTGACTAAAATGTTACATAGACTAAATAATACTATACTATATGTAAAAAAAAAATACTTAAATTAATTTTTAAATCATCAAATAAACTTTAATGAATCTGCATAATGGTGGGAGCTCACGAACATTCTCGAATGCAACCATTCATGAACCATGCCAAAAAATCGAACGGACCAAACCATTTGATCCCGGATTAACGGAAATTGACGGCAGTTTGATATTTTTTTCTTGCAAATCGATTTAGTAATTAAATTTGGCAAAAAAATAAACTTCATAATATTTTTTATTCATAAAAGTTATGATAAACAAAATTACGTTCTTCATACTCAGAGATTCACTATAATTATGTAATATGAAAAATATGGTATATTTACAAGTTTTTTAAAATGGATTAACAGTACAGTAATTCTGGATAGGATCTCTTTAAAATAAACTTTCCTTATCTGTCATCCTGAAAACACACATTATTATATTTCAGTACACGTACCAAGCTGACGTCGGAAAAGTAACGGCTACGCTGACGGTTTTATGGAACGATGACACCTACATAGACAGGACGAACGGTGAGTGTTTTCAAAGATTCTCGGAATTCTTAAAGTGAAATATTTATTATTTGTGGAAATATTTATGAAGTAGCGTGTAAAATTTTTAACTTAAATGCCATGTGAAATCTGTTTTAAAGTTAGAAATATGTTAGGAAGATGACAATAGAATTCTGTAGTGGAACCTATATTAGTCTGGTTGTACGACAGGATTCACTTCAGAATTTAAGGTCCCATTAGACCTATCTACAGTAAATTCACCATGTCCAATCAAATAAAAGTGATTGCAGCGCCCTTAGCGGAGAATTGAAAAGTTTAGGAATACAAACTCAGCAAGAGATCAAAAATGTAAAACATTGTCTAATTGGCACGATTTAATATCAGGAACACGCGAAACGCGTATATGGAGGACAATAAATACTTGTCATACTCCATCCGCACGTATGCAAATATAGTCAGTGGTGTAGTACCCATATCTGATATAAAAGAGTAACATGTTAAGAAAAGAATATGACATATTACTTGGACTCGATAATTTTAATATGAAAAGTATTTATTGCCGTCTATATACGCATTTTATGCGTCTATGATACCAATCCCTTCGCATTAGGCTATGTTCTACAACTTTGTAATAGATAATTTTCTTCCATCTCGCTTTGCTGCCGAGTTTGTACTCCGAACTTCTTCAAACCTTAGCTGAAGGCACTGCAATCACTTTCATTCGATCGTTTATTGTCACTTTACTATAGATAGCTCCAACGTGTGCACTTAGGGACCTTTCATCTGAAGTTATTAGAGGTGTTTAAACTTTTTACTAATAGCCCTGTTTATATTCCATGATATACAAATAAACATTGCATATTATGTACTGTGTATTTAATATACATTCAATATTTTTTTCAGTCACTCTTTATAAGTGTCCTCTTCTCGGAAGCCACGGAGGAAGAGCCGACTGCTCCCTCTGCCTCACTCGCGATCGGAAATATCAATGTGCCTGGTGTGATGGATCGTGCAAATTCGGTGATGCCTGCCTCGATCCCGTTGCAACAACGTGCCCCAAGCCAAGGATAGACTGGGTGAGAAACCTTTGATTTATGAAACTATTTTTGATGATTATGATTAATGTAGTTCTTGTGGAGGAACGGTCCTTATTTATCATCAATCTGTTCATGCTTTGCTGCATCTTTGGTGAGGTTATCTGCCTATGGGTGGCGCCCCGTCTGCCAATGCGGGAATGTGAGGGATCAGGAGATTGGGAATATTTTATTTACGGTTTGGGAGGGGGATGAAATGAATGTGCGTTGTTCTTCGGCAATTTATCTAAGAGCAATGGTCTTTTGTACTGCACTCTGATTTTCATTTTTGTTTCCCTTATTTCTAGTGGTAGGTATATCATGGAAGATAATAGTAAGATCGGGCTCATTTTTCTAAACCCGGATTAGTTTAGACCCAGTCTGTAGCAAACAGTCCCAAGACTGGAGCAACGAAACTCATGGGGGAATGTAAAACAAGGACTCTATGTATTCTAGATGAAGATTTTTTTTTACTTTGTAGCTTAAAGAATTTCATAAACATATAATTTTCTTTCTAATAGTTGTTAATGTAACTTACATTTTCGTGTTATATAACTTACATTTCTTATTGTTAATGTAACTTGCACATTATCCCAGTGACTCAAATGTTAAAGCATCTGCTAGCTGGCCACTTCGAAGATTGGGACAGTGAAACCGCTACAGGTACGCCCGTTACAAGTTGCGTCTATCTTGCGTACCCTACAAGATAGACACAATGATGATGGAGGTCCGAAAAATATCTATATACAAGTTTTCAGTAGTCCGACTGAAGTGAACGAACGACACAGAATGCTAGTTTGGATGGAAAAAGTTCTACAGTATATGGAGGGGGCCGCGGTAGCCCATTGGTTAGCGCGCTGGAGTTGCACTCGGTAGGCCCGGGTTCGATTCCAGCCACTGCCAAAACTGCCGCCGTGTTCACGCGGAGTACGATCACGTTAAACATGTGGGTCCGTAAGTCCTTCCGAGAGGTTGGTGGTAGGGGAAGGAGGGTACGGTCCCTGTGGATGCCTCCCCCACTGGGTTCCGGTCCAAATTGGGTGGCACTTCCCGGCCGTCCAAACAGTTACCTTGCACCTTTCTGGTAGGTCGGACGGTCTGGGTCTCAACAACAACAGTATATGGAGGAAATCGACCCGATCGGCAGTTATGTATTATATATAGATCTAATTTCAAAGGCAGCAGATTATAGAGTTCACTCTGACAAGACGAGGTTGAAATATTGACCCAGTAGCTCAACGGTTACAGAATCGGCTTGCCAGTTCGAAAATCTATCATTTGGTTCCCAGCTGAGACAGTAAAATATTTAGTACAGTGTGCAGAAATGAAAATGGGATTTCATTTTCTGCATACTATTTCTACTCTGAAAACGAACACACACACACACACGCACACATATATATATATTTATATATAAAAATATAAATTAGTAAATCCAATGTTAGAATGTATGTAGTAACTCATAAAACACTATTCCAAAATTTTCTACAAAATACAAAGAAATAAAAGAAATTAAGACATAAAGAGAAAATAATAAAGCGTAATGCAGGTCATAAAGACAAAGACAATCAACAAATTTCAAAAATGAGGAATGAAAATAGGAAAACTAAAAAATCAAGCAAAAAAGCTTGCACATGGAAGAGCTTTAGGCTTAAGATAAGTTCATTTCGAAAAAATTCTCTTCAAGTCCATATATCCCTTCGAAATGAACACAAAAATGCTTGTTTCTGAAACACAAGATAGATTTTATCTATAAACTTGTGTTATATGGACAACAAACATATAGATTGGAACAGTAAAAGAAACATAAATACCTTAAAATAAACTTCATTAGTGCTCATATATATATATATATATATATATATATATACACATATATATACATATATATTATATACACTATATACATATTTATACATCATGCATATATATATGTGTGTGTGTGTGTATATATATATATTCGAAAAATGGAATAATATCCAATACCAAGTAATTAATGACAAAACATTAAAATAATAAAATAACCAATTTTCTCCTCAGATACTGAATCAAATTTTTAATCAAACATTCGTTTTTAAGACGTTTTCATTTCCGTTAATCGGGTCATTAATACATCCATTCAACATCAAAGTTGATAAAATATCCAACATTTATTCCGAGGGATGCGTCCTCTCCTTTTCCCTCCAGGAAGGAAACAGGCATTCCTAACACAGACAGACTCAAAAGGGATCACTTGATAGGAGGAAACGAGGAAATGGGATTACGTTTTCAAAGATAGCGTTCTGGCTTTTATTAAGGGGATGGAACGGGCAGGGCGCCCAATCCGCTTCTAATCGTCTTATATTCGTCTTTTCTTTTGTTTGGCACGCATTTCTTTGAAGAAGATCGCTATGGCGGTTTTTTTTTTTTCTCATTCAAATGTGGACATTACTTTGGTATTTTCCCGAAGTTCATATTCATTTTTTTTTTTTTTTCATTTCGTTCAGTTTGTTCTGTTCTGTTGAAAATATGAGTAACTAAAAGGAACGACTCGCATGTATTTTACATTTTATTTATTTATTGCTTTTTGGACTAGGGTCTCCGCTTTTCACACTTTTTAAAAAAAAATTTAACCTGTTTTTAACCACATTTTAAACCTGTTTTATAGGATGCTAGTTGCGCAGTAGAAATGCGCGCTGTGACCAAAGTTAACACTCATTGGCCTTGCAAATTTAATCATTTGCATACTTGGAGGAATTTCCATGCGAAATTTTGAGGTAATCGGATTATTTTTTAAGGGTGCTTCGGTTTTTTTGCAAAAGAGTGTATATAAGTAAAATTAAAAATCTGTTTGTGGGTATGTATGTGTGTATGTGTGTTTGTTCATCGCGAGAGAACGGTCTGCATCGAATTTCATGAAATTTCGTGGGTAGACTTGAAATTGCCCTACTTAAAATTTAGTCCATGTTTCGAGTTCCAAAGACCAAGGTTATCGAGATATTAATAAAAAACGCGCAATTAAACCTTGGATAGAAATACCTTTATGCAGATAATATATTTTCCTCAAATTTATTAGAAAAAAATTGTATCATGTTGTTTAGCAACACAATTAAATCAAATGTGTTTATTCGGCAGACGATTTTTATTATTTTTTTTCCTATTTAAAGAATATAGAGATAGATATAAATATAAATTTTATAAATGAACAGTACTGCATTTTTGACTGGATTTTATCAATTACGGCCTTTTTGTTTAAAGATTGGGTGAATTTTTCATATTTTCAATTTTCTTTATCTGTTTTATTTTGCCAAATATCTTTCAAACTTATATATTGTATTTAGCCAATTGTTGAAACAGAATAAAAATGGTACGTGTATATCTTCTAATACCCTTTTAGTGCTTTCATTTCGACATGTATTGATCCAATTTCATTCTTTTTTGTAAATTTGTTTTGCAAACGGGACCAGAATGTTTTATTCTTTGGATCTGCCTGTAAAGATAATTTTGTATAGCGGAAAGAGATTCTTATGTACATCATTTAAAGAGAATTAAATAAAATAAATATTTTCATGTTTTGAATAACAATATCATGTAAAATACTACAGAAATTTGAATACTTTTTAAAATACAATCCGTGAGTAAAACGGGTATACTGCTAGTTAGACATATTATTGTTAACTGCATTAATAATTACATTTTTATCTTAATAGTTCATTGAAGTCACAGTTACGAAGCACAATTACAAATGCTTACTTTGATGTTTTCGGTGCTTTTATTTCACTGAAAAGTATTCCTCGTCCATCTTTGTGACATTTCTGCCAGCAACCAACCACAGGGATGTTGAAAGTAGATCCAAACTATTAAATCTTAGCCCATACTGACAATGCTAAATTCAATTACTTAATATTTAAATAGTCTTAAATGAAAATATCAAAATTCTAGTACCTCTCTCTCTCTTTCTCTTTATATATATATATATATATATATATATATATATATATATATATAGTGTATATATTATATTGTGTATATATTATATAAGTTAATATTAGTCTATATATAAAATATCAGAAGTGTACTTTTTGCCGTCTATTCGCAATGTAGTCTCAAAATTTTGAAAAGATGGGGTTTATTTTCAACATTTGAGTACCAACAGAAAGATCTAAAATCAGTTGCAAGGTTTGATCTCCAATCAGACTAACTGTGATTACAATTATAACAAAGAATACGGGCAGTCACACTGCCATTACAAATACCGACATTTGTTGACCAGTTTTACACATTTTAGCATTGAATAACCAAGTACTATTATTATTATTATTATTATTATTATTATTATACCGAGCTTAGGAGCCGACCCAATGAATTTGCGTCTGTTGAATAGCTAACTGCAATGACAGCATGAAGACTTGCTCTGCATTATAATTTTGAGAACCTGTATGGCGACCGGAAAGATCAGTGATATTGTATTGCACATTTTGCTTTTACTTATATATAATGTAGAATGAAAGGTAGCTTACCCTAGAATGTCGTTTAAAAAAATATTTCTCCGCATTCGCTTTGTGGGCATCGTTTACTTGTTAGTTTTGTAATTTCCGCCATCTTTTTAATCGTCAGTTTAAATTTTGTACCTTTGTAGTTTTTAAGTAAACCATCTCTGACAAGGCTGTTGAAAAATGATTTAACTGTTTACTGTACGAACAAAGATTTAAGTATTATATAACATTGCCGGATGGGTGTAGAGGTCACCAAATTTGAGCGCTAATCAGATGACATAGGTTTGATTCTCAGTTCGTTCGATTATGATTTTTATAGGTATGCAATTTTGATTGGTTTTACCATTGCGGCCAGATCAGTTGGGGTGGTCCGCAACCTCGTTTCAAAAGATAATGCATTACTTGATATGGCCTAGGTCATATAGAAGTCAACATACCTGAACGTCAATAGAAATACCAGGATCCGATTCTCGCTTCCTGCCTAAAGTGATTTTGAAATCTAATATTCTACAATACAATAGTGTAATATTCTATAATAAAGTGATAATGAAATCTAATATTCTGCAATACAATAGTGTAACATTCTACAATACAAAGTGATAATGAAGTCTGATATTCTACAATATAATGCTTTATTTTACATATTCTTTTTTTAATTTATGCTTGAAATTCAGTTATCGTAATTTTTTCAACAACGCATCAGTAATTGTTTATCAAATATTCATTTTTGTCAAAATCTCATTTACGCTATCAGATGCCATCCGACATCGGAGTTTATAAAGCATCCTACATTTATTTCAAGTGAGCCAGCCCTTCTTTTCATTTCCACCAGGAAGGAAACAGGAATTTCCAACACTGCCAGACTCAAAAGGAATCACTTGATATGAAGGAAACGGGGAAATAGCATTGCGTTTTCAAAGACAGCGCTTTGGCTTCTCAAACCATTAAGGATGTAGGACAAGCAAGCCTCTTCTAATCGTCGAATACTCATCTTTTCTTTTGTTTAGCAATCCTTCCCTTCACTGACGTGATGCGATGAAAGAGATCATTTTATTTTTCCTCATTCAAATGTGGTCATTTCTTTAGTATTTTCCCAAGAATTTATAAACTGTCAAATTGTGGTAGGAATTGTCGCAATTTAATAAGTCACTATTCGGGTAAAATGTGGGTGAAAATAATCAAATGATCAAATAATCATTGTGTTTCTTAAACGAAAACGACTGACTTTCCAAATTTTTCTATATCATTTAAGAAATCTCTAACGTTTCACAGTGTAAACAATATTGAACTCGCCGACGTGGTGGTCGAGTGGTCAAGGCGAGCGTTTCCACAGCAATCGCTCGATCGCCGCGTTGTGGGTTCGAGTCCCACGTAAGGCATGGATGTTTGTGTTGTGGGCGCAGTGTGTTCCGCCCCCCTCTGGTGCGCCTGGGGCAACGTCCTAGGACGGCAAAATGGTTCACGTTCTAGCCGCTGACAAAGGCGAATGATGAAAGTCAAGTGCCTGGCCATTTGATAAAAATATATATATATATATATATATTGAATTCCTACTGGTACTTGTCTTTCTTGGCATGTAATGATATAGAATCTAACTTAGATCTGCTTTAAAAGAATTTCGCAGTGACACAACTCACTACTGAGTATAATAGAAATTTATAACTCCTTCCGAATCAAAATTTATGCACTTTTCTTAATTCGCAGTAAAAATTCTGTGCGCTTAGATATTGATGGAATAGGCGCTTAGATATTGATGGAATAGGCGCTTAGATATTGATGGAATAGGCGCTTAGATATTGATGGAATAGGCGCTTAGATATTGATGGAATAGGCGCTTAGTTATTGATGGAATAGGCGCTTAGATATTGATGGAATAGGCGCTTAGATATTGATGGAATAGGCGCTTAGATATTGATGGAATAGGCGCTTAGATATTGATGGAATAGGCGCTTAGATATTGATGGAATAGGCGCTTAGATATTGATGGAATAGGCGCTTAGATATTGATGGAATAGGCGCTTAGATATTGATGGAATAGGCGCTGAGATATTGATGGAATAGGCGCTGAGATATTGATGGAATAGGCGCTTAGATATTGATGGATATATATATTGATGACAGTCAAGATTAAACGGTAGTATAAGGTGCAATATATTATTACTTTGGAACGCTGTTGAAGCCATTTTAATAGTTTACTTTACAAACAAGCTTGTAACAGCTGTTGTTTTTTTGTTCTTTTTAATATTTCCTCTATTTAAAGAAACAAAACTTAGCTATCATTTCCCGAAATTTGTCTTCTTAAAACTCATTAATTATGCTTTTAATCTTTGCAACTAATCTTTGAGCAACTAATATAACCACCAAACAAAGTTGGTAAAATATCCAGCATTTATTTCGAACTATCCTTCCAGGGAGGAAGCTGGCATTCTAACACAGACAGACTCAAATGGGATCACTTCATATGAAGGAAATGGAAAAATAAGATTCCGTTCTCGCAGATACCCCGTTCTGACTTCTCAAACCATTAACGAGATAGAATGGGAAAATCCACTTCTTTTCATCGTATATTCATTTTTTTTTTTTTTTTTTGTTTATTTGTCACGCCTTTTAAAAATTACTTTTGCGTGTTTTTATTTTTTCTCAATATCATTTTAAGAATCCCCCTTTTAAGAAACAAAACTTGGCAATCATTTCAATATTTTTGTTTCCTTGAAACTCATTAAATATACCTTTTAATCAGCCATTCAGTTTGATAAAATTTTCGTTATGCTATTACTGGACCATCAAACTTGCCCATTAAAGTTTGTAGAATATACAATATTTGTTTCTAATTCTTCCTCCAGGAAGGAAACTGGAATTCTAGCACAGCCAGACTCAAATGAAATGACTTTATATAAAGGAAACGGAAAAATGGACGTTTTGAAAGCAACCATTCTGGCTTTTCGAACCATTAACAAGATAGAAGGGAGAAAAACCGTATCTAATTCTAATCATCATATATTCGTCTTCTCTTGTGTTTACCATGCTTTTCTCTGATCAGTAGAAATTTCTTTTAAGAGTTTTTGTTCTTACTCATTCAAGTGCTAGCATTTTCTTGGTATTTAGGATAAGTTTATATTATATTTGCCCACGTTCATCCGTTTCATTTCTGTTCATAGATATCAACCATTATAAAGCAAGTTCACAATTTTTTAAATTGATTAAACATGTTGGTGAAGGTTGAAGGTATGTATGAGCGCTAACAGCTCAATATTCGACCAGCAATTTGCTGATCTAAATATTCGGAGATAAATGAAAGTGAAAATGCAACGTATGATCCTCAAAAGGATCCTTTCTGATTAGATGCAACACGCTTGTGAATACTTCGTGGTTGAATATGTCTGGCGGTTTAGCAACAGATCATTGGATTCCAACTTCAACTAATTCAACTCTTTTTACTGTAAATGTGGTAACTCGTTATATGACGAGTTGCACAAGTTTATGGCACATAGCAAGTCTACTTTCCGATATTTCAGATATCATATACTGCACAAAGTACGCATAAATAAATATGAGGTGCATAAAGTCATGTGAAAGATTCCTTTAATCCGCATGACCTTGCGGTCCTAAAGTTCCCTAATTTTCAGAGATATGGAATTATTGCCAAATTGTCGATGTTGCGCCAAATTTCGCACAGCATCAGCAAATTTTTCACTATTTGTGGTTATATAAAGATATTAGCTGTTCTTGTACAGTATAGAAAATGATGAAAATTTTAATGATTCATTAATTTTTCTCATAGATTCAGCCTTTGAGTGGTCCAATACAAGGGGGCACCCTGGTGACTATACAAGGTAGCAACTTGGGCACAAGTGAAGAAGAGATCCGGGACAACATCACAATTGGTGGAATACCATGTAAGCTGGAAGATTATTCTGTGTCTGTCAGGTAAGTCGAAGTTTTGGAGTAATCTCCTATTCAACATTTAAAATGTCTAGATAGATGGAATATTTGTCATGGATTTGGATTTCTTCTATTTCAGAGTTGTTTGCCGCACCGGATCAAGTCCTGGTCCTATGGCAGCTAACGTCACGGTAGGAAATAAAGCTGGTTTTAATCAAGCAAGGGAAAAGTTTTTCTACAAGGTGAGTTCGGCATTGAAATGTCATAAAATACGTCCTAAAGCAGGAGTTGAACTTGAAATCGCTTTCCATCAGGGCACATATTCTACAAAGTGAGCAATTTGACTTTGAGAGAAAACCGTACATTTTCTTCTCAAGTCCCACCTAAATCTTTCTCTCATTTTCACATTCATCTGCTGAGGCAGTTCGGTGTGACAGTAGAAAACATAACGTACTGCCTTGAGACTGCAAGCCCGAGACCAAATGCTTAGACCTAAAAATTTCTCTAAACCCATTTATTTATTTCAAAATGTCTTTCGAATGGAAAATTGAACTTGCCGAAATGGCGTAAAAGCTATCGCCAAGCAGCCGTGGGGAAAAGGGAATCACAGCCTATAAGTAACAAGACCAAGACAAACTAGCTTGACTAAAAATATCTTCCGTTTGACTATTTAATTCGAGATGTTCTTCACGTGGAAAATTCAACGGATCAGAATAGCGTCATTGCATATCTTTCGTCTACTTATGTCAACAGCGGTGTTAGGATGCGGATATGATTCTGCTTAGAACATGACTCCAATCTCCGATTTCTTTATCTAGAGACATACGTGCTCTAAGGAGTGATAAGTCCAACTGTTGTCAGAAAACCTCAATACATATGCAGAATAACATCTGAATACATGTACAGAATATTTCTGAACACATATGCATAATAATTCTGACTGAGTTGCCAGAAACAAATGGATATACTTACTATTTTGATAAATTATTATAATGATTATTTTTAGTCATATTCTATTAAAATGTTTGCAAAATTCCCAGAATTACTTGAGTTACCAGTAAAATATGCAAGCTGTTTCAAACATGTATCATTTTTTTTTTCTTCAGCTCTAGATTTCACAGAACTTTACTTTAAAATCAATATTATTAGATATCAGAATGAACTAGAAATGTCTTTATTCGTATAACTTTTCTCAAAGAGTCTGTAAGAACATTAGAGATATTTCTGATCACAAAAAATACAACGATAGCTAATATATACTCCAAGCAAAACTAATTCGGCGAACACTGTAGAATTTAAGAACACTTTAAGTGAATCTTTTCTTTTTGTCTCATGTCCCGCACCCGACCCGAACTTGTCAATCTAGGTGACTGATTAAACGCTGTAAAAGAAGATATCTTCTAATGTTGTTGTTGAGACCCAGGCCGTCCGACCTACCAGAAAGGTGTAAGGTGATATCTTCTAATATCTTCTAATGTGGACAATCGACCAAATATCAGATGAACTCGTATTACAAAGTGTAGCCTTTCAATAAAAAACGATTCAGTTATGGTGAGATCGTAATTTTATCGTCAGAATAAGGCATTTACACCAAAACATCGTAAATATATAAAAACAAACGCCATTACTATATTAAAAAACATAAAAAAATGGGGTTTTTTTATCTTATTTAATTTAGCATTAAATTTCCTTTCAAAATTTTTTTTATAAATTTTAGGGAAGTTAACAAGTGCACAAACACATAAAAGGGTTTAAAAGGAAAGCATAAATGCCTTCTTTATTACTTATTAAATACATACTTTGTTTTTGCATATCTCATAGCATCAAACAGCAACGCTCCTTCGTTTAGGAAACCGACGCTTAACACTGCCGAAAGTCGTATTTAAAAGCGAAAAGGCAAAAAAAAAAAAAAAAAAAAAAACTTCAAATTCCAGTACTAATTGGATAACGAGTCAACAAGAAGCCGAAAAAGATAATTAATTTCCAGTTCCGCGGGGAAGGGGGGGATTAAATAAAAAATTGTGAATAAAAAAGATAAAATTGCAACGATAAATAAAATAAGACAGAGAGCGAAAAAATCCCCCTCATTAAAAGTTTAAAGTGAAGGGATAAAAAAATTGTAGCTTACTTAAATTAAGCGTTAAAAAAACGAGTAGCTGAGACGGATACTTTTATCTTCCGGCCTCCCCTTGAATTTTTCCATCCCCGGTGCATTATCCGCAATCTGGAAAACAGAAATAATAAAATTGAAAAAAAAAAAAAACGCAATGTGAATTTGAAAGTTTGATCGAAATTTGGGACCCTTTCTAATTTCAACATTTTTTTTTTCATTTTTTTTTATGTGCAATGTAGATTTTTTTTTTTTTAACATGCAGCGCGAACGACGGTTACGAATGTGGTCGATAAGAATTTTCCGGAAGAGGTGTTTTATTTGTAACTGTGAAGCACAATTTATTTCAAAATTTCATGGTACACAATTAATTTGGAACAGTGTCATTAAATAAGCTTTATTTTACTTTATTTTTCCTTTTATTTATTTTTATTTATTTATTTATTTTTTATCTAAAATATGTCTGTGCCATACTTTTATTTATTTATAGCGGTGATAAATTTTTTAAAAAACTTCAAATAAAAGAGAAAAATAGTAGGTAAATATTAAAACAAAAAATAATAAAAAAAAGCATTAAGAAATACCGTCCTATAAATTCAAGTCTTCTAGGTAAATATCACTTTCAAGAAGAAAAAATACTTTCCTGGACTATTAAGCGAAATGAAAAGTTTTTTTAGTTCGCTCCTCAATCAGAGACACTGAATAGACTTCCAAGGAGTAAAATTCTCCGTTGTCTAGCGAATATTAAAATGCTTCCTGAACATTTAATTTTGATCGCTTTCGGGTATTTTGAGTGAAATCTCGTATAAAATTTAAAACAATTTTTTGAAGTTATAAAAAAAATATTGTAAATACCTTCACTAATCTATATATCTAATATATCATTGTTTCAACATTAGACATGATTTGCGTAAAAAGAATCATGTTCGCTAGTAGCATGAGTTGATAGGAGGTTTCAGTATGTTCGATTCAGTCGATTAGGCTCGTTGCAATCAACTGGCCTCCTATTAACACACCGAGAAAAATTGTATTCATACACTGGAAGTTTTAATATCTTAGTTGGAACGGTGCCACTAACAGAATTTTCAAGCCCCTATATGCAGCAAGTGCGTGGACGCCATACTGCCCTCTATTTTACAAGTTATTAAATAGGTAACTTGATATCCTGCATAAATGATTTTTTTATGGCGAGTTTCAGTATGGTCAACGAAGAAAATATTCAGATAATAGGTCATTCTCATAGAGAATGCTTCCTCCAGCCACGACCTAAGTAGTTATCAAGGGTTGCACTTCATATACAGTTACAATTTATACCAATCTGCGTTGCAAGACGTTTCACATTTATTTCACCTCGCGATGTCAGAGAGCCTTTGAGGTTGCAAGGTCAAATAAATTTTCACTTGTTTTCAGCAGCATTCTATAGCATTTTAGGAGCATCCAGACTGCAATTTAAAAGCACGTGTCATAAAAGTGAAAAGATTCATATGTGATTATGCAAGTCCCAAAAGTAGCGTACTAATATGCAAAGTAGTAACTTTTCAGAAAAATTCAAGAGGGTTGTGGGTGTAATGTGATGGATATATAATTAAATGTCGGTGCTGCAACAATAATTCCTTATGTGTTCTTTATGAGCAATCGTGTGATCTCAAACATCAGTTCCTTCACTGGTGGTTTCTTTACTGGTTATGTGGAGAACTGATGTCAGTGATATAACTAGCAAAAATAATGTTGTTATTTAGAGGATGTAAATTAGTATATTTAAAATTAAAATACTTGGATTTTCTTTTATAAAAAGCCGAAAAATTATAAATGCACAGTAAAATTGAGCATGTTTTGGTATTATATTTTACAGGTTGTAGAACTGAATCGAGTACATCCTAATAAAGGGCCGCAGTCTGGTGGAACACGGTTATACCTCACTGGAGCCAATTTGAATGTGGGTAGCCATCTAAAGGTTATGCTGGACGATCTGCCTTGTGAAGTAGATAGGTTAGTACACACATTTTTAAAACTGATAATTGAAATTTTCGAAATAATACCATGAACTTTGTTACTATGTGCTGTTTAAAACGTCAGTCTGTCAACGTATGTAGTGATATAATGACTGACGCATATATAGTGATCTGTGTCGGACTGGCATGCACAAGTAATTAACATTTGGGAAATGATAAATAAATACGAATACAATTTCAAATTTAAATATAATAAATAAATGTTTTTAAACGTTTATTTATTGCATTTAACATTTGAAACTGCACTCACATTCATTTACAATTGTTTCTCCTATGCAAATTATTTTGTGTGGAATACCCAGACAGTCCGACTCACCCGTGGGCATGAGAAGCAGTTTGGATGGCCGGTAAATTATTTTGTGCATACAACAGCATTGTATAACGTCTGGCATAACTTCTTATCGTATGCCTTCTGATGATGGACGTATGGCGACAAGAAGCACTGAAGGCTTTAGTAACAATGACTATAAAGCACTAATAAAAGTACATTTTACAGTTTTTAAATGTTTGTGTTTCAATTCATGTATGTAATTTGACATTTTTTTTATATTCTAGGACTCTAGCAAGCAATAGTCAGATAAGCTGTCGTACAAGCCGTAGCATGATTCCGTCCTATAATGTCAGCCTGCTTCGGTTATCTGTAGACCACGCTATCCTCAAACTCGCCAATCCTTTCATGTACAGAGACGATCCCATAGTGAAGAAAATAACTCCTCTCAAAAGCTTCGTCAGGTAAGACCATCACAGGATAATTCGTAATGTAAGGAAACTATATAACCACCGTAACAGAGCACAAAGTGAATTTTCTTATTTACTTAATTTGTGCTTAATTACGTTGCAAAAATTTTTACGTATGTTTAAACAATGTTTTTATTTTTTGATAGTTCGTAATGTATTCGATAATACTGCTCGGATTCGCTACATTTATAAAATTTCAAGTACGCTATACTTGAACTTTCAAT
This sequence comes from Amaurobius ferox, assembly GCA_951213105.1. Taxonomy (NCBI): domain Eukaryota; kingdom Metazoa; phylum Arthropoda; class Arachnida; order Araneae; family Amaurobiidae; genus Amaurobius; species Amaurobius ferox. Next base: position 73,718,497 of record OX578148.1, read on the forward strand.
TACCCTATACTACTTCCTCTCTCCCTCTCTAAATCTGTACTATAAGAAAAATTGCAATGGAATAATATAATAGTCGTAAATATGTAAAAATAAGGCCCCAAAAATATTTCGGCTTCTCTGCAATGCAGTATTAGAGTTTCTCACCACTATCTTTTGATCGTCTGTATATCTAAAGGTACTTGAACTCGATAATCCACTTCTGACCCAGCACTTATTAATCTCCGACCCATGCTGAGTTAGACAAGAGATAAAACTCTCATAAATGAAACGCTTGAAAATGTCATAATGCTTTGAGAATTATATCTGTGTGTCACTAGTGTTAATAAGGTAACTGTTATTGTTAGTTGACACAACAAAAATTTGAGAAAATTTGTGAAAATCCTATTATTTTTAATTTATTAAACATATTAATTTAACACCATTATCATCTAACTTTTATGGACGAATATCAAATAGGCAAGGAGGTAATAAGCAATAACGGAAAAATAACTAATTATATAATTACCGAAATATTATGCTGAAAATAGCTTATGGTGACAGGTGTATTTTTAATGTAATGTGATATCTTTAATAATACTATACTCGCATAAATATTAATGTACTCACATAAATATAAATGTACTCGCATAATCCATGTGATATTTTCATATTAATGTACTCGTACCCTTATAAAATTCATTTCAATATAAAAACAATAAATTATTATAAATCAGAAATTGATTATATTTTTTCTAAGTCTTTTACTTAGAAAAAATATAATCGATATAAGTTTTTTTTCGACGAATGAGTTTTTATAAGTTTTTTCGACAAATAACATGGCAACCACATGAAGAATAATATTCGAGATTAGTAATTATGTTTCAAAAATAATTATCATATATTAATTGGTTGTGAAAAACGAAATATTAGTTTTATGAATGTATTACAATAGTAAAACAGAACAATATGATTAGTTTATTAAAATTAATTTTATATGACTAATTCTCCAATAGAAATTGCATGCAAGAACTGTGCAGAAACATAATTGTGGCATTTCTTATGTTGGATTTTTAAAATCTTTATCAATTTTCAAGAAAAATTTTCATTTATATTTCCATTCGAAATTGCTCCAAGCGCATTCATTACTCAACGCTGTGATTCCTCCATAATTTAAGGTAGTTTTGTTTTGTACGCAATTCAAAGGATGACATTTTCTTATTTAAACTCAAAATACATAATTCATAATTTATTATTGGAAAATCTCCAAAAATATGAAAGATTGTGACTTTGCATTCCTAAATGCAGTTTTTCACTTCAGTGTTCCGTGAAAGTAAAAGATGTTATTCAGTTTTATACGTCGAAGCAACATTTAAATATTTATAATCTTTTGAAATATTTTATTCGTATTCCTCGTGTTATGAAATATTATTAAGAAAGGATGAATTGTTCATTGTTTAACTTACCTGTACAGTGTGATTTGAAACCATTTTTAATGTGATATAGAAAACTCTAAAACTCACATTTTTCGTTAATACATGTATGTTCCCAGACGTCACTCTTTGGCGCTAGAGGCCGCTGTTGGACGGCGAGGCAAATGGCTATTTTTTTCATCGTCGTCTTTCGTAACGTGGACTTCGAAATAAGACAGCGCAGTGGTTATGGAGGGAGAGTCACACACGGTAGCCCCCCCCCTCCCCCCGGCCACACAAACTGCTACCATAAGCCTTCGGGTTGGTCGTGTGGTCTGGGCTTTCTACACGGTAGCCCCGTCTTCAATCCTCCACGCCATCCAAAACTATCCCCT